>BPTQ01000005.1:116538858-116550203 GCA_019973895.1 Chrysanthemum seticuspe
CCTCCTAATACACCAATGCATCTTGTACCTAGAACAATTGCCACTAAAAGCAAGACATTAATTAGCCAATACGTTATATTTCAACTATTTGTTGATTTTGAGAAAACTTGCAAGAAAAGGATCACACCCACTGGTATAACTGAAGGAGAAAGGGGTTTTGAACAAATGAAAGAATGTTATTTAACTGAGGTCATGCCCTTCTTTAAACTTCTAAAAGATCACTTTGAGAGTCTTAAAAAGGGGATAGAAACTGATATTAAGGGAATGGAAAAGGAATTTGATGCAATGGTTGTTGAAGTTAGTGACTATGAGCGTGCACTGAAATATAATGAGATTGAGAGAAAGAACTTGCATACATTAAATGAGAATCTTATTACTGAATGTGTTGCTCAAGATGTGTTTTTCACTGCTTCAAATTGCTCTATTAATGCTTCCAAATTTCATGAACTATCTGTGGCCCTGAAAGTCTCCCATGATCGTGTCATTGAGCTTGAAAAAACTAATTCTAAACTAAACGAGAAAATTGAACTGGATGATCACGACAATTTCGTTAAACATTTTTCTAAACTAGAAGTTGAGCATTTTAATTTACAACTAAAATATCAACATCTTAAAGAAAATGTCAAAACTTCAAATGTCAAGACATCTTCAGATGCTCCAGAATTTGATGCAGTTTTTCAAATTAACAAACGTGATGAACAGATTCAAGCTCAGTGCAACACGATCAGAAAGTTGAAAGCCCAAATCTCTCAATTAAAGGGTCAAATGAACAATATGACAGGCTCCCAAATGCCTCCTCCTTTAGATTCTAAGAATTCTCAAACGTTTCATCTTCAAAACCTAGTAAATGCTTTACAAAAGGAAAACGAAAGTTTTCTAGAAGAAAATAAAAAGGTTAAACGTCATTTCAATGAGTTATTTGAATCAATTAAAGTCACTCGTAACAAAAACAACAAACAAATAGCTTCATTGCAAAAGGAAATTGAGAATCTGAAGAGTCAGGTAAAAGGGAAAATGCCAATGACCAATGGGGAGAATGGTGGATCAAAGGTTCACTCTTGTAATAAATATACTTTGTCTGTGACTTATGTCCCTCCTCATCTAAGGAACAATGAACTTGCTATTCAATCATACTTCTCATCCCTTAAGGATTGCCTAGAACGTCTGCGTGAGATTGTTGAAGAGGATAAGTTAGAGAAACCTCATGATAATGCAATTGGACATGCATGCTTATATGCCAAACGATCTCAAGAAATCTTAGAATGCTTGATCACAATATGCCCAAAGTCATTAGGTGAGAGAGTTAATCCTTTGATTCCATGCTCGATGTCTAATGCCAAGTATGATATGCACTCGATTCCCAATGTTTTGAATGTGAACCGTAGTGTGCCTTTAAGGGGTTCAGATTCTAGATCTGTCAATGCTAAGAAAGAGAACTCAAGTGTGCCTTCTAGGAGTACAAATCTCAGTACCTCTAGTTTCAAGAATGTGAACCGTAGTGCACCTGCATGTAGTTCAGATCCCAGCACATCTAAACAGGTGATGCAAAGAGTAGTTAAACCAACTAATGTTCCCATTCCCTCTACAGGAGTAATCAGTGACATTAAAGGGAGCAGGTCAAAGTCTCAAGACAATACAAGGAATGATAAGACCTCGCAAGCTAAGAATGTGCACTAGAAAAGAGTAGAAGAACAATCTAGGAACTTTAAGCTTGAATCGAATAAAACGAATCGTGTTGATTCTAGTATTAGCCATAGGCGTACTGTAATTAATTCGAATTCTGATACTATTTGCAAACCTTGTACTGATGTCTGCTTGAATTCTGTTTCTAATCATGAATGTGGTGTTAATGTTCTGCCTAATGATGTTAATTGTCCAGTTCTTATTGTTAATGCTAAAATTCATGCTAAGAAGGCTAAAAGGCAAAAACGAATGAAAGTTAGAAAACAGTGGAAACCCACAGGAAGAACATTCAGTAAAATAGGCTTCTATTGGATACATGTTGGTCATAAGACTAATCAGATAATGCCCACTAGAAAATGGATGCCTACTGGTAGAACTATTCCTTTAAGAAGTGATCACACTGTGAACAGGGCTAATACAGACAATAGTACTGCATCTATTCACAATGATTCCATTGCCTCACTTTCTGATATGAATGCTTCTATTTCTGATGTGGGTGTTCCAACCATTGTAACTAACCAAATGGAACCCATTCTTGCATGGGGATCCCAATTATCCAGTTATCCATTCTTGTCTGTGTTCAACTGCAGATCGTTTAAATCGTTCTGTGGTACCTGGACTCAGGCTGTTCCAAGCATATGACTGGAGACCGGTCGCGGCTCATGAACTTCGTGAGCAAATTCATCGGGACTGTTAGATTTGGTAATGATCATTTCGGTGCTATTATGGGTTATGGAGATTATGTTGTTGGTGATAGTGTCATCTCTAGAGTGTATTATGTGGAAGGTTTAGGTCATAATCTGTTCTCTGTTGGTTAATTCTGTGATTCTGATCTAGAAGTAGCCTTCAGAAAACATACCTGCTTTGTTAGAGATCTTAATGGTAAGGAACTGTTAAAAGGAACTCGTGGCTCAAATCTTTACACCATCTCTATCGATGACATGATGAGGGCCTCTCCAATCTGCTTGTTATCAAAGGCTTCAAAAACAAAGTCATTGTTATGGCATCGTCGTCTCAATCACTTGAACTTCGGCACCATCAACGATCTTTCCAGAAAGGACTTAGTTGTAGGTTTACCTAGACTAAAGTATGAAAAGGATCATCTTTGTTCAGCATGTCAATTGGGAAAAAGCAAGAAGTATGCCCATAAACCCAAACCTACTAACTCTGTCACAGAAGTTCTTCATATGATTCATATGGATTTATGTGGACCTATGAGGGTGCAGAATATCTTTGGGACGAAATATGTGTTAGTTGTGGTTGATGATTACTCTAGATTCACCTGGGTCAAGTTCTTAAGGACAAAGGATGAAACTCCTAATATCATCATCAAACTCATCAAACAGCTGCAGGTTCGACTAAACAAAACTGTCAGAATTATCAGAACAGACAATGGAACTGAGTTTGTCAACAAACAACTCAGTGAATTCTATGAAAGCATTGGAATCAGCCATCAAAGAAGTGTTCCACGAACCCCTCAACAGAACGGTGTAGTTGAAAGACGAAATCGTACTCTTGTTGAAGCCGCTAGAACAATGCTGATCTACTCAAAGGTTCCAATGTTTCTCTGGGCTGAAGCAATTGCCACTGCATGCTACACACAAAATCGTTCCCTGATTCACACTGTTCATGGAAAAACTCCATATGAACTTGTCCACAACAAAAAACCTAATCTATCTTTCCTTCGTGTGTTTGGTGCATTGTGCTATCCAACTAATGAGGGTCAAGATTTAGGCAAACTTAGGGCCAAAGCTGACATTGGAGTATTTGTAGGATATGCATCAAACAAAAAGGGATACCGAATCTACAACAAAAGAACCCGAAATATCATGGAAACAATTCACGTTACGTTTGATGAGCTGACCGGTCAAATGGCTCCTGGACACTCCAGCTCAGGACCCGCACTTCAAAACAGTCCCATTGGTTCATCCCTTGTTCCAAACTCCTCTCAAGAAACTCCATATGTACCTCCATCTGAAGATGATGTAAAGAAATTGTTTGATCCTATGTTTGATGAACTATATGATTCAATTACTAATGAGGTGCTGATCCCTACAACAGAGGATGCTCATATTCCAGTGAATGAAATCAATCCCTCAGTCTCAATATCTTTAAGTCAAGAAGCACCTGCTGCTGATCCTTCAGTCTCATCAACAAATCATCATTCTTCAAATGTACATCATGGAAATGTTTCTGGCATCAATGATGAAGTTAATCCCTTTGCGACTCCTGAAGATGCTCCATTTGAAAACATATTTGCTACTCCTGAATCATCATCAGAACCATCTTCTTCAGGAGACATCGACTCAGCTACCTCAGTTCCTTAACAACTGCCACATGAACACCTCAGAAAATGGACTCACGATCACCCCTTAGACAACATCATTGGAAATCCCTCTCGTCCTGTATCAACCCGGAAACAACTCGCAACCGATGCCTTATGGTGCTTCTTCAACTCCGTACTATCTAAGATCGAACCAAAAGATGTTAAAACTGCCATGAATGAAGATAGCTGGTTCAATGCCATGCAAGATGAAATTCATGAGTTTGATCATCTTGATGTATGGGAGTTAGTACCTGCTCCAGACTGTGCGATGATTATAGCTCTCAAATGGATCTTCAAAGTAAAACTTGATGAGCATGGTGATGTGTTGAAGAACAAGGCTCGATTAGTTGCTAAAGGATATCGTCAAGAGGAGGGTATAGACTTTGAAGAATCTTTTGCTCCAGTTGCTCGAATCGAGGCAATCAGAATCTTTCTGGCTAATGCTGCGAGTAAGAACATGGTAGTATATCAGATGGATGTAAAGACGGCATTTCTGAACGGAGATCTTAAAGAAGTCGTCTACGTCAGCCAACCTGAAGGATTTGTGAATCAAGAGCATCCTACTCATGTTTATCGTTTGAAGAAGGCTCTTTACGGTTTAAGGCAAGCTCCAAGGGCATGGTATGATACACTGTCAAAGTTTCTTCTATCAACCGGATTCATCAAAGGAGCAGTTGATCCTACATTGTTCACCAGGAAGTCAGGCAAACATTTAATTCATGTTTAAATTTATGTTGATGATATTATTTTTGCCTCGACAGACCCAATGGAATGTGATCGTTTTTCAAATGAAATGAGTTCAAAGATTTAACTGTCAATGATGGGACAAATGTCATTTTTCTTGGGATTACAAATTTCACAAAGTCCCGGAGGCATTTTCATAAATCAATCTAAATATGCAACAGAGATTTTAAAGAAATTTGGATTTGATTCAAGTGACCCTGTTGACACCCCCATGATTGACCGAACCAAACTAGATGAGGACCTCTCAGGGATCATGATTGACCAAACAAAATATCGTAGTATGATTGGATCCCTGATGTACCTCACAGCTAGTAGACCAGACATCTTGTTAGCTGTTTGCATGTGTGCTAGATACCAGGCTAAGCCCACTAAAAAGCACCTTGAAGCGGTTAAACGGGTCTTTCGGTATCTCCAAGGAACCATCAATATGGGACTTTGGTACCCAAAAGACACCGGTATGTCACTAACAGCATATGCAGATGCAGATCATGCAGGGTGTCAAGATACTCGCCGAAGTACGTCAGGAGGTGCTCAGTTTTTGGGTGATAAGCTTGTGAGCTGGTCTTCAAAGAAGCAAATGAGTACTTCTATTTCCTCTACAGAGGCTGAATACATAGCCATGTCATCTTGTTGTGCTCAAATCTTATGGATGAGATCTCAATTATCTGACTATGGCTTTGTATTCAACAAAATCCCTCTGTACTGTGATAATAAAAGTGCTATTGCTCTCTCATGCAACAACGTTCAACACTCAAGAGCAAAGCATATCGACATTCGACATCATTTCATCAGGGAACAAGTGGAAAAAGGTGTGGTGGAACTATATTTTGTGAGGTCTGAATATCAGTTAGCAGACATCTTCACCAAAGCTCTTCCAAGAGAACGTTTTGAGTTTATTCTTCTACGACTTGGTTTGAAAAGCCTTCAACCAGAAACTCTCAAACGTCTTCAGGAGGAAGACGAGGAGTAAAGGTCTATCTTCATCTATCTCTTGTATATATTTATTTGAAAAACAAAATACAAAATTATAAAACCTTCAAAAATCAAATAGAAAATTATAAAACTTTCAAAATCTATAAAAAAAATTTGAAAAATTCGAAAAAAAAAAAATAAATATTCAAAAAATATTGTCATTTTGTCTTGTTTTTTTTTTCTCTCTTTCTCGGTTCGATTATATCTACGGTCTTTGTGCTGTCATTCAAAGAATGACACGGGACTTTAGATGTTGTTCGAATTCTTAAAAAAAAAAAAAAAAAAAAAAAAAAAATTATATATATATATTTTTGGGAGAAAGAGAAATGGTTTATTGTCATTTTCAGGCAATAACCCGGTTTCAAAAGAAAGAACAGAGCCATGTTCTATCATGTTTTCAAAATTCCATGCTCTGATTCTATAAACATTTATCTACTGAAAACTAAATGCTTTGAAAAATAACTCGATCTCTATTTTTGATAATCATCAGGACTTAATTGTCAAAATCTCTATCTCTCAATCAACAACCTATATCATTGATTGAGGGGGAGAATGATTTCAATTAAATTAAAAAGTTATTTGGCATTAAATTGTTTTCAAAAAGATATACATGCATGTTTTATCAATGGAGTTTAAAGTCTTAAAATCCGATCCTTATTAGTTAAAACACTTTCATAATCAAGTCATAATTCCCCTTAAAAGCTTTCAAAATCAATTTAAATCAATAAGAGATCACAAATCTCAAATGATTTGATAATTGTGATCGGGGGAGAATGTGTGATTTAAATTGGATTTAAACTGATAATTCGGTAAATGGTTTTATAAGGATGAACATGCTGTCCTTCCCACATGTGACAAACGATTTCAAATTTTCAATGCACATGTTGAGGGGAAGCATCTATCTTAAACCTTTGATTTGTAACGTGATCATTCATCCCAATGTGCAGGGTCCCTCTAGTATGTGCAAAACTCTTTACAAACCTCGAGGCACATATTGAGGGGGAGCATATTTATGGAAACCTCATTCTTCCCGGAAATGCGATATCTACTTAATTTGATATGAGAAGTGATGTTGATATCTTTTAGAAAATGGTAATCAAAGAAGTTAATTCTTTCTCTTGCCTCCGTGTGCAAAACATTTTCAAATACTTGATGCACATGTTGAGGGGGAGTTCTCGTTCTAAAAATATCAAAAACAATTCAGGTACAAAATGCTTTGATAATATACCACAAGTATCTGAATTGATTTTCAAATCGTTTTCAATTGGATCCAATGGCAGATGAACAATACCAAATTGACCGACCAACTTTACTTTATGTACGGTGATATAAGGATGATAAGGTTAGGTATGTGTTCCCATGATCCGCCAGAACCAGAGGGATCTACCCAGGGACAATCCACTAGTTAGTGTAGAAGTCCCTAGGTATGATGATAAAAGGAGAAAAATGAGATATGGGAAGAGTGCGGACTAAGACTGAGCTATTACTGGAATAAACCCAACAAGGTTCTAGCTATGAAGTCTCGGTAAGCACTGAAGGGGTTGAAGAATTAAAAAGAATTGAATGAGGAAAGGGTGAAAACAAATAGCCCTCCATTTATTCAACCTTAGGGCAGAAACCGGGTTCAATTCATATGCTACTGATGGTAACATCGGTATTGAAGACAAGACGTCATGGACCCAGTGACGCACTGCACTTCAACTTTCCAAACCACTCAAGTTCCTCTTAAAAGGACTTGTTTCATTCTCACGGGGAACCGACATTATCTATCGACTTTCTCTTAGAGATGGTTGATATTGAAGAAGGAGACCCTCTCCCTAGTCTCCGGTACAGGATCAAAATATGCACAAATTGAGTCTAGAGCCACGAGATCATCAATAAATCTCATTAGGACACTTTCAATGAAGACTCTCTGGTTCACACAATGTGAAAAGAGACATTATATCTTGAGTCCTACGCATTATCCTTGTGGTATTGCCAGAACATCTGAGTGATGTGTATACATATTCACAATGAAGATGGAAAGCCTTCTGGAGCCAACATCAAACAAGCTCCTGGTAGGTGGCATGTGAGATCTATTGTATGGATCAACCATGTGACAACTGAACAGAAACAATGGGGCGATTCAATCTCTTGAATCAATCCTGGTTCATGTTATGGATTGACGGATACCTTTGAAAAACCGGTCTTTGTGCTTAACAACTCTTTTCTTTAGCACATCGACCGTGTACTCATTTTTCAAACCAAAAGGTGTTTTTATGATTGATAATTGATTTTCAATAAAACCGTCGCTGTATTGCAAAAACAATTTCTATTGAGCAATACACGATTGTTTTTCAAATCTATTTTCATCAATCAGTGGACTTAAAATTCGCTGGTTCACTCACTCCGTGTTGTCTTCTTTGAGATGTTCCGGTTTGAGAACAGCTAGAGCAGCTGCGAAACCCTGTCAAGGAAATTCTTCGGAATTATACCTGATCACAGGCAGTACTTGTACTGATCAACGGGGAACCGTGGGCCGTGTACCTCAATTCAACAAAAGTGATCAAAGACACTTTCGTTCGATTTATTGCTAACTGTTGTATGCAGGTACACCCAACGTTTGCAGCTGATCAGAATGAAGCGGTCAATCCATAGCCGCATGCTCACTTAACACATTCAACTCAAAAGAAATCATGATTAGTGCATCAATGACTCTGATATTTTCACTCCATGCATCTGATACGCTGCTGCCAATATCATGAATCAACTAAAGCTTCCGCTACTCTGTTGAGAAGATTTCATGATCCAGAATGTGAGCATGTCGGTCCTAAAGTCACAACACCACAAAGGATGTCTTAGAGATTTTTGATAGCTGATGATCTCAAAAGATGGCTCAAATTTATCATCACGTGGATCAGTAAGAGACCTCCACTTGGAGCAACCAAACATGCAATGTGAAGAATCAATGACTACGAGCTTAGGAGCAAAGGACTACATCAAGAATGCAAGATCAATTGTTAATGTATTATCTAGTTGTATTCAATGTAATTTGGTACATGATTGAGGTGACCTCCCTTAGGGGGAGATTGTTAGGAATTAGAAATTCCAGGAATTAAAGAGTCGGTCACTTCAAGTATATGTAATCGTTAGAAAGCTCGTAGTCATAGTTCTTTTAAGTTAAGTAGTATTTAGTTAAGTAACACCGTGGAGGACGGACGGGTCTTTACCCACTGTATGCCTGATCCACAGCCCGATGTGTGGCGATTTATGTAAGACTATAAATACTCTCTACCTCCCAAGGTAGAGAGTTGGAGCTTATAATAATATCTTTCACTTTCTCTCACTAAGTTCCCTAAACCTCTAACTTTCTCGCTCTAGAATTCCACTTATACGCCACCTTGTTGTTATGGTTTGATGTGTATGTGAAAAGTTATATCCTACATGAACTCTCTCCCACAAACCAACAACAACCTCAGAACAGCTTCTAACCCACACAATCAAGCTACTGTTAAAGATGGAAGGATCGTGGTGCAACCAGTTCAGGAAAGACAGTATGATCAGGGAAGAGGCGGAGCTGGTAGAGGTTATGTTGGTAACCAGAATCGAGGAAGGAATGGTAACCAAGGTCAAGCTAAGCCGATCAAATGTTATAACTGTGGTGGTGAGGGACACATTGCAAGAAACTGCACATCTCCAAAGCGTCCACAGAATGCTGATTACTTCAGAGATAAGATGCTTGTACAAGCTCAGGACAATGGTGCTGCTTTGGATGAAGAGGAATTGCTGTTTCTTGCTGAGGGCAATGCCAAGACCTATGATGCAGATGTGGAGGAGCAGCCTATTCAGGAGATAGGTCACAATCATCATAATGCCTTTCAAGTCGCTGATTGTGATGCATACGACTCTGATGTGGATGATGTACCTACTGCACACACAATTTTTATGGCTTGAATTTCTCCAATGGTTTCTCCCAAGGTCTCTTCTTCACCACAAGCTGGCCCATCCAAGGACAAACTCATCTCAGAGGTATTAAAACTATACGATGATGCTGATGTGCAACAGATGCATGACAAAGTACAATCAACTGAAACTATTGAATCAAATATTGAAAATATGGGTAATATCGATATTGTCCCATATGATCAATATGTGAAACAAAGTGAAAGTGAAGTTGTACCAAGTGATGCATCTTCTGCAGTCAACAATGACTATGTTTTTGATGAATACACTGCATGTGCCCCTGATGATTCTGTAATTTCTGAACTAAATGCCTATAAAGAACGTGTTGCTATTTATGAACAACGTGCTAAATTTGAGTTGACCACTCGTGAGCAGGAAATGGATGACCAAGTGCGTACAGTAATTAGAAAAAGTAATTTTAGAGAAGAAGTATTGAAACAAGAATTAAATTCCTTGCAAGAAAAACTTTCTAAAACAGCTAAGCAAAAACAAGAACTTCAGGAAAATGTGAAAATGCTTAAGCAAGAATTTAATGCAAAGGAATCAAAACTCTTGAGAGACTTTTCTAATCTGAAAACTTTGAAAAACAAACTTGAAAACAAGTGGTACATACAAGGAAACACCATTCAGACTGCTCACATGGTCACTAAACATAGAGTTCTAAGCGATAAGCATAGTGTTCCCATTATAGATAAACCCAACCCTGAGTACGGAAAGATAGCAAAAGAAGCTCAAAGTGTGATCTATAATGGCAATGAGATTCTTAAACCTAGACAAAAACCTAGTTGCGTTGAGTGCACAGAGGATGATAAGAAACTAAATGAAATCACTAGGGAAAAGATGAATAAGAAACTAAATGATCCTAAATGCAAAGAGAAAAAAGTAATTATCACTCCTCATGACTACAAGAAGGAAAACTGGATTTCCTTGAACAAGTTTAAGCCTCAGACTTTGTTGACTCCCGAACAAGTCTTCTGGAAAATGGATTTAGATAAGCAGAAAGCGGAAAATATTGTTAAAACAAACCCTCCCCTTTGGAAAATGCCTAGAGCGACTGTGTATCCTCCTAATACACCAATGCATCTTGTTCCTAGAACAATTGCCACTAAAAGCAAGACCTTAATTAGCCAATACGTTATATTTCAACTATTTGTTGATTTTGAGAAAACTTGCAAGAAAAGGATCACACCCACTGGTATAACTGAAGGAGAAAGGGGTTTTGAATTCCAGAACGAAAATCACCGTTAACAAGATCCTTGTTCTACGTAACCACATAATCCTCCTATGTGTCAGCGAGATCCGTAAAAGGTTTCCCCTCCCAAACAAAATTGTTATAAAAGGCGAAAGACGAATAGATTTAGGTAAAAGGTCTTCTGAACAAGCCCTCAGTTGTTTCAGACTCCGAATTTGAACAAGTTCCTTTAGGTCAAAAGGAAGAACATCAGTACTCCTCACTATTAATGAAAAAAGAGAAACGTAAATCCTAGTAAATCAAAGAATAAGTAGAAAAGGGATCACTAAAGTAAATCAAAGAATAGTAGGAGACACGTGAGTTGCGTTGATCCAAAAACAGATCCAAATTCTTAGAGTAACGGTAATATCTAGTGTGAAACTCGAAGAAAACGATAGAAAGGCATGAGTCCCAACCCAAATAGATATTACCCTTGTGATACGAATA
>BPTQ01000005.1:116551601-116656332 GCA_019973895.1 Chrysanthemum seticuspe
TTTAGATAATATATATATATATATATATATAACATGTGGGGCATCACCCCCACACTTAGGTGGTAGAATGGGGTAAGAAGACAGAAATATGGGTGAAAACCCATATGGTGTGTGCTACTGTTTTTGATTTCCGAGTCGCTAGCTTGACTCGACCCCGCATTCATTGGTTCATGGGGAAGCAAAGTGGAAGAAACAATCTCCATCGGACTTTCATTCAAGATGTTTGGACAAACATTTGAAGCACGTGAAAGTTCCACACCGATGAGATAAAGAGAGACAGAGATAGACCCGGCTCACAGATGGTACATGAAAATGCCGGGGTCAAAGATAGTGTCCTCACTCCCGAAGGAGTGAAGAAGAGAGGAAGTCACCGGGTAGGTGAAGAAAAGAAGGAGAATCATGATGATGATCATAATTAGATCTTCATCCTCGGGATTAAGTGCAGTTGCACTTGTTTGGATTTTATCGGTAGAGCTCTTAGGGTTGGAAGGCATCTCGGGAGGGAGAGTGTGAGGATTTGTCATAACTATGCAAATTGAGATTCTCTCCCCCCGATCATGATCTTTGCCATCCAAGCAATCATACTCCAGCGGAAGCATGATATGAGAGAGTTCACCGGCGAACTCCTCATGAAGAGAATACGGAGGTGGGACATGTGCGGTACTTCGTGGGCTATAAATATGCACCTCGTCCATTATGGTCTCCGTGTCGGACTCATCACTATCAAAGATTGGATTAACTGAATTTAGAGTAAATTCAGAATCGAATTCGAATAAGGGATTAGTGATAGTCGTATAAACTGTTGTGGAAACAACATGGTCAACATCCTCTTCTAAGTTGACGATCTCGGAATGTGGAAGTAATGCATCAATAAATTCTATGTCTTTAGAATATAAAGAATCGGCATCACTATAATCACTGTCAAAATCTGAGAAAGTCTCAACAAGATCATTTGAAAGAGGAGAAGACACATCACTCTCATGGTCAAGAATTCCCTCAGACTCACTTGGGATCGGGATAAGGTCCTCAACACTAGACGATTCCATTTCTGGAATAGTGCTAAGATGCTTATCCCCCATTATGAGAGAGCGAGCGGGAATCTCGGGAGTGATAGCAGTTGTTTGAGATGAAATCTCAACTGCTGGAATATCAATTGACTGAGGGGGTTGAGAAATATTACCTCTAAAAGGATAAAAACCCTCCTCGTCATCATCATAAAGTGCTGCCTTGAGAAATTGAGAACGTCTGAGAGCTGCTTGTTCTAGGATTAATGTTTCTTCCCTAAATTTGCGAGCTTCTCGTTCTTCTCGCTCTTCGGCCAGCAATTCTCCTATGGTCTTTTCACCACTCACTTGATTCTTAAGGTTTTGAAGTATATCATCAAGTTTTTTCATTGTGGCTTCAAAATCCTGGGAGATTTCATGAGACAACGGCTCAGGTGGAGTTTGAGCCGTATGGTGCTGTGGAGGTTGGAAATGATAAGAGTAGTCATAATTGTTACAAGGATTATGCTCATAGACAAGCATGTTCCCCGTTTGACACTCAAAACTCGGGTGAGGACCTCCACAATACTCACAACAGTAAAACTGATGTGGCTGTGAGTGGTATGTGTTGTAGTCATAATTGTTATCAGGAACCTGCTCATAGACAAGCGTGTTTCCTGATTGACAATCAGAACTGGAATGTGAACCACCACAACACTCACAACAGTAAAACTGCTGAGTCTCACAGTGTGGCAGCTGATGGAAAAAATCAGTCGTGTTATGGTAGGAATAGGGATCCTGGTTATAGACAGACCTGTTTCCTGATTCCACCATGCTACAACTGGGGCAATTGCCACCATTATAAGGACCACCACACCATTGGCATCCAAGAGGGTGAGGATAAGACATAGAAAGAATCAAAGGTAAACAGAGGGTAAGAAATGAAGAATCAAACAGGTGAGAGGGTAAAGAGGAATATTTTTGATATTTTTGAAAAACATGATGATAAAAACAAAGAATGAAAATATTTTTGGCGTTTTTAACACTTTAGGAAAAGTGTTAATGAACTTTTTGAGATTTTTGAAAACTTTACAAAAAACTTTTACAAAGGATGGGATATGTGCAAGAGTGAGTCTGAAAAAGGCTAAACACACGCTTAAGCCTCCCCGGCAGCGGCGCCAAAATTTTGATTCGCGCTGAACAGTCAAGTCTAAACAGACTTAAAACAGCTCAGACACAAATACAATGAAGATCAGAGAATACAGGGTATTCCCGGGTCGTTAAGTCCCACGGAGACTCAATGGTGTGCAAAACACTAGATCAGACGATAGAAGGATCACTAAGGATAATGATCCAAAAGGATTAGGATTGAACAATTATAACTAAGGAAAAAGGAAATAAATAAAAGCGACTTAAATGCAAATTAAGAAAATTAAAAAGATAAAAAATATTAAATAAACGCTATCACTATATTTAAAGTGATGAACGTTTAAAACCTAAAACGAAAAACTTACGTTTAAATTAAAATACGTAAACGTACAAAATAAAAAGTGAAAATTATATAATATAGATCCTAAAAATATGAAAAATACATTTTTACAAACCTAATGATATGAGAAAATTTATAGAAAAGGAAAATTATTTTTACAACTAATTAATTAATTATTATTAAATAAAAACTAATTTATACTATTTAATAATACTCAAAATAAAAAGAAAATATGAAATAAGACTAGAAAAATAAACTTATGACTTTGAAAAATCTAAAATACCATAAAACTAATTTTAAAACAGAAAATATATTTTTTAGACTTTTTATGTATTTATTATTAATTTAAAACTATTTAAAACTAATTTAAATTATTAAAAATACCAAATAAAAGGAGAAAAATAGGGAAAAATACTTTTTAGGCTTCTAATATTTATCTACACTTAATAAAAATTAAAAACTATTTTTTTGAACCTTTTCTTAATTTTTTGTATTAAATACTAATTAAAAATGCTTAAAAACTATTTTAAATAAAGAAAAATAGCTAAACACCTTGGAAAAATCTGAAAAATTCAGGAAATGCTTAAAATAATATATAGAAGCTAGGAAAATTAGAAAAACAAGGGCTTGTTTGGAGGATTTAGGATCTGAAGTGGAAAAGCTTATGAAATAAGCACTTCCAATAAGCAATTGAACACCAAAGGCAACCAAACTGTTACACAAGCTATAATAAGCTAAAGTAACTCAAAAGAAATAAGATACAACAAGTTTTAACCACAGGATCACAAGCCAAAGCAGATTTGGAGTATGAGCTTATGGCAGAAACAGGTTCTAGGGGTTCCACTTTAAGCTTAACCACAAGCTTCAAAATAAGCTAAAAAGGGAAACCAACAATTGGAATTTGGACAAGACCTGGGTGAGAGTCTATAAGCCAAAAATTAGACCTATGGGAGCTAAACTAAGCCCTGTGGAAGGGCTGCAAAAGCTGACAAAAACTCAGCATATGCTGAGTTTTTGAGCAGGGCTGTTTCAGAAAAAGGGGGGGTCAAACAAGCTTATATGGCAGGGGGTCATAGGTGTGAAAGGGTCCAAAATGGTTTAAAGTTTATTAATAGCATAAGGACCTTATTGCAATTTCTGAAATTTAAGGGACCTTTCCTGCCAATTCATCAAAGTTGCTTCCAAGGACTAAAAATGACAAAGTTTAATAATGCAAGGACCAAAGTTGCCATTTTCAGATTTTCCAGGGGCCAATTCTGCCAATTTTCAAACTTGGAGGACCATTTTTGCAATTTTCTCAATCTTTTCATATTTTTCACCAAAGGACTAAATTTGACAACTTATGATTTAAAAAGGACCTTTGGTGACTTTTCTTTTGAAATTTTGTGCTCAGGGACTGTTTTTGACAATTTTTGAAACTTGGGGGACTAAAACTGCAATTTTTGCAAATTTGATATGTTTTTCATCTGATTTTGATATTTTTGCATTTAAAACACATAAAACACTGATTTGTGATATTTTGATCATTTTGATGTGTTTCAGAGTGTTTTCAGATGATTTTGCAGTTTATATAGTACAAAAATGATGAGTATTTAGAGACTCATCAATTACGTTGTTGGTGATAGTGTCATCTCTAGAGTTTACTATGTGGAAGGTTTGGGTCATAATCTGTTCTCTGTTGGTCAATTCTGTGATTCTGATCTAGAAGTAGCCTTCAGAAAACATACCTGCTTTGTTAGAGACCTTAATGGTAAGGAACTGTTAAAAGGAACTCGTGGCTCAAATCTTTACACCATCTCCATCGATGACATGATGAGGTCATCTCCAATCTGCTTGTTATCAAAGGCTTCTAAAACAAAGTCATGGTTATGGCATCGTCGTCTCAATCACCTGAACTTCGGCACCATCAATGATCTCACCAGAAAGGACTTAGTTGTAGGTTTACCTAGACTCAAGTACGAAAAGGATCATCTTTGTTCAGCATGTCAATTGGGAAAAAGCAAGAAGTATGCCCATAAACCCAAACCTACTAACTCTGTAACAGAAGTTCTTCATATGATTCATATGGATTTATGTGGACCAATGAGGGTGCAGAATATCTTTGGGAAGAAATATGTGTTAGTTGTGGTTGATGATTACTCTAGATTCACCTGGGTCAAGTTCTTAAGGACAAAGGATGAAACTCCTGATATCATCATCAAACTCATCAAACAGCTGCAGGTTCGACTTAACAAAACCGTCAGAATTATCAGAACAGACAATGGAACTGAGTTTGTCAACAAACAACTGAGTGAATTCTATGAAAGCGTTGGAATCAGTCATCAAAGAAGTGTTCCACGAACCCCTCAACAGAACGGTGTAGTTGAAAGACGAAATCGAACTCTTGTTGAAGCCGCTAGAACAATGCTGATTTATTCAAAGGTTCCAATGTTTCTATGGGCTGAAGCAATTGCCACTGCATGCTACATACAAAATCGTTCTCTGATTCACACTGTTCATGGAAAAACTCCATATGAACTTGTCCACAACAGAAAACCTAATCTCTCTTTCCTTCGTGTGTTTGGTGCATTGTGTTATCCAACTAATGAGGGTCAAGACTTAGGCAAACTTAGGGCTAAAGCTGACATTGGAGTATTTGTAGGATATGCACCAAACAAAAAGGGATACCGAATCTACAACAAAAAAACCCGAAATATCATGGAAACAATTCACGTTACTTTTGATGAGCTGACCGGTCAAATGGCTCCTGGACATTCCAGCTCAGGACCCGCACTTCAAAACAGTCACATTGGGTCATCCCTTGTTCCTAACTCTTCTCAAGAAACTCCATATGTACCTCCATCTGAAGATGATTTAAAGAAATTGTTTGATCCTATGTTTGATGAACTGTATGATTCAATTACTAATGAGGTGTTGATCCCTACAACAGAGGATGCTCATATTCCTGTAAATGAAGTCAATCCCTCAGTCTCAATATCCTTAAGTCAAGAAGCACCTGCTGCTGATCCTTCAGTCTCATCAACAAATCATCATTCTTCAAATGTACATCATGGAAATGTTTCTGGCATCAATGATGAAGTTAATCCCTTTGCTACCCCTGAAGATGCTCCATTTGAAAACATATTTGCTCCTGAATCATCATCAGAACCATCTTCTTCAGGAGACATCGACTCTGCTACCTCAGTCCCTCAACAACTGCCACATGAACACCTTAGAAAATGGACTCACGATCACCCACTTGACAACATCATTGGAAATCCCTCTCGTCCTGTATCAACACGGAAACAACTTGCAACCGATGCCTTATGGTGCTTCTTCAACTCCGTACTATCTAAGATCGAACCAAAAGATGTTAAAACCGCCATGAATGAAGATAGCTGGTTCAATGCCATGCAAGATGAAATTCATGAGTTTGATCGACTTGATGTATGGGAGTTAGTACCTGCTCCAGACTGTGCTATGATTATTGCTCTTAAATGGATATTCAAAGTGAAACTTGATGAGCATGGTGATGTGTTGAAGAACAAGGCTCGATTAGTTGCTAAAGGATACCGTCAAGAGGAGGGTATTGACTTTGAAGAATCTTTTGCTCCAGTTGCTCGAATCGAGGCAATCAGAATCTTTCTGGCTAATCCTGCTAGTAAGAACATGGTAGTCTATCAGATGGATGTGAAGACGGCATTTCTGAACGGAGATCTTAAAGAAGTCGTCTACGTCAGCCAACCTGAAGGATTTGTGAATCAAGAGCATCCTACTCACGTTTGTCGTTTGAAGAAGGCTCTTTACGGCTTAAAGCAAGCTCCAAGGGCATGGTATGATACACTGTCAAAGTTTCTTCTATCAACCGGATTTAGCAAAGGAGCAGTTGATCCTACATTGTTCACCAGGAAGTCAGGCAAACATTTAATTCATGTTCAAATTTATGTTGATGATATTATTTTTGCCTCGACAGACCCAATGGAATGTGATCGTTTTTCAAATGAAATGAGTTCAAAATTTCAAATGTCAATGATGGGACAAATGTCATTTTTCTTGGGATTACAAATTTCACAAAGTCCCGGAGGCATTTTCATTAATCAATCTAAATATGCAACAGAGATCTTAAAGAAATTTGGATTTGATTCAAGTGACCCTGTTGACACCCCCATGATTGACCGAACCAAACTAGATGAGGACCACTCAGGGATCATGATTGACCAAACGAAATATCGTAGTATGATTGGATCCCTGATGTATCTCACTGCTAGTAGACCAGACATCTTGTTCGCTGTTTGCATGTGTGCTAGATACCAGGCTAAGCCTACTAAAAAGCACCTTGAAACAGTTAAACGGGTCTTTCGGTATCTCCAAGGAACCATCAATATGGGTCTTTGGTACCCGAAGGACACCGGTATGTCACTAACGGCCTATGCAGATGCTGATCATGCAGGTTGTCAAGATACACGTCGAAGTACGTCTGGAGGTGCTCAGTTTTTGGGTGATAAGCTTGTGAGCTGGTCTTCAAAGAAGCAAATGAGTACTTCTATTTCCTCTACAGAGGCTGAATACATAGCCATGTCATCCTGCTGTGCTGAAATCTTATGGATGAGATCTCAATTATCTGACTATGGCTTTGTATTCAACAAAATTCCTCTGTACTGTGATAATAAAAGTGCTATTGCTCTCTCATGCAACAATGTTCAACACTCAAGAGCAAAGCATATCGACATTCGAAATCATTTCATCAGGGAAAAAGTTGAAAAAGGTGTGGTGGAACTCTATTTTGTGAGGTCTGAATACCAGTTAGCTGACATCTTCACCAAAGCTCTTCCAAGAGAACGTTTTGAGTTTATTCTTCCACGTCTTGGCTTGAAAAGCCTTCAACCAGAAACACTCAAACGTCTTCAGGAGGAAGTCGAAGAGTAAAGGTCTATCTTCATCTATCTCTTGTATATATCTATTCAAAAAATCAAAATACAAAATTATAAAACCCTCAAAAATCAAATAGAAAAATATAAAACTTTCAAAAAAAAAAAAACAAATTTGAAAAATTCGAAAAAAAAATAAAAAATATTGTCATTTTGTCATGTTTCTCTCGATTCGATAATATCTACGGTCTTGATGTTGTCATTCAAAGAATGACACGGGACTTTAGATGTTGTTCGAATTTTTATATATTAAAAAAAAAATAATAATAATAAAAAATAAAATTGGGAGAAAGAGAAACAATGGTTTATTGTCATTTTCAGGCAATAACCCGGTTTTAAAAGAAAGAACAGAGCCATGTTTTACCATGTTTTCAAATACCATGCTCTGATTCTATAAACATTTATCTGCTGAAAACTAAATGCTTTGAAAAATAACTCGGTCTCTATTTTTGATAATCATCAGGACTTATTTGTCAAAATCTCTATCTCTCAATCAACAACCTATATCATTGATTGAGGGGGAGAATGATTTCAATTAAATTAAAAAAGTTATTTGGCATTAAATTGTTTTCAAAAGATGTACATGCATGTTTTATCAATGGAGTTTAAAGTCTTAAAATCCGATCCTTATCAGTTAAAACACTTTCATAATCAAGTCACAATTCTCCTTAAAAGCTTTCAAAATCAATTTAAATCTATAAGAGATCACAAATCTCAAATGATTTGATAATTGTGATCGGGGGAGAATGTGTGATTTAAATTGGATTTAAACTGATAATTCGGTAAATGGTTTTATAAGGATGTACATGCTGTCCTTCCCACATGTGACAAAGGATTTCAAATTTTCAATGCACATGTTGAGGGGGAGCATCTATCTTAAACCTATGATTTGAAACGTGATCATTTATCTCAATGTGCAGTTTCCCTCTAGTATGTGCAAAACTCTTTTCAAAATCTCGAGGCACATATTGAGGGGGAGCAAAATCATGAAAACCTCATCCTTCCCGGAAATGCTTTATCTTCTTGATTTGATCAGGGAAGTGATGTTGATATCGTTTAGAAAATGGTAATCAAAGAAGTAAATTCTTCCTCTTGCCTCCGTGTGCAAAACGATTTCAAACATTTGATGCACATGTTGAGGGGGAGCACTTGTTCTAAAAATATCAAAAACAATTCAGGTACAAAATGTTTTGATAATATATCACAAGTATCTGGATTGATTTTCAAATGGTTTTCAATTGGTTCCAATGGCTGATGAACAATACCAAATTGACCGACCAACTTTACTTTATGTACGGTGATATAAGGATGATAAGGTTAGGTATTGGTTCCCATGATCCGCCAGAACCGGAGGGATCTACCCAGGGACAATCCACTAGTTAGTGTAGAAGTCCTTAGGTATGATGATAAAAGGAGAAAAGTGAGATATGGGAAGAGTGCAGACTGAGTCAGAGCAAGTACTGGAACAAACCCAACAAGGTTCTTGCTATGAAGCCTCGGTAAGCACTGAAGGGGTTGAAGAATTAAAAATAATTGAATGAGAAAAGGGTGAAAACAAATAGCCCTCCATTTTTTCAACCTTAGGGCAGAAACCGGGTTCAATTCATATGCTACTGATGGTAACATCGGTATTGAAGACAAGACGTCATGCCCCCAGTGACGCACTGCACTTCAACTTTCCAAACCACTCAAGATCCTCTTAAAAGGACTTGTTTCATTCTCACGGGGAACCGACATTATCTATCGACTTTCTCTTAGAGATTGTTGATATTGAAGAAGGAGACCCTCTCCCTAGTCTCCGGCACAGGATCCAAATATGCACAAATTGAGTCTAGAGCCACGAGATCATTTATAAATCTCATTAGGACACTTTCAATGAAGACTCTCTGTTTCACACAATGTGGAAAGAGAGATTATATCTTGAGTCCTACGCATTATCCTTGTGGTATTGCCAGAACATCTGAGTAATGTGTTTACATATTCACAATGAAGATGGAAAGCCTTCTGGAGCCAACATCAAACAAGCTCCTGGTAGGTGGCATGTGAGATCTATTATATGGATCAACCATGTGACAACTGAACAGAAACAATGGGGCGATTCAATCTCTTGAATCAATCCTGGTTCAGGTTATGGATTGACGGATACCTTTGAAAAACCGGTCTTTGTGCTTAACAACTCTTTTCTTTAGCACATCGACCGTGTACTCATTTTTCAAACCAAAAGATGATTTAATGATTGATAATTGATTTTCAATAAAACCTTCGTTGTATTGCAAAAACAATTTCTATTGAGCAATACACGATTGTTTTTCAAATCTCTTTTCATCAATCAATGGACTTAAAATTCGCTGGTTCACTCACTCCGTGTTGTCTTCTTTGAGACGTTCCGGTTTGAGAACAGCTAGAACAGCTGCGAAACCCTGTCAAGGAAATTCTTCGGAATTATACCTGATCACAGGCAGTACATGTACTGATCAACGGGGAACCGTGGGCCGTGTACCTCAATTCAACGAAAGTGATCAAAGACACTTTCGTGCGATTTATTGCTAACTGTTGTATGCAGGTACACCCGACGTTTGCAGCTGATCAGAATGAAGCGGTCAATCCATAGCCGCATGCTCACTTAACACATTCATCTCAAAAGAAATCATGATTAGTGCATCAATGACTCTGATATTTTCACTCCATGCTTCTGCTACGCTGCTGCCAATATCATGATTCAACAAATGCTTCCGCTACTCTGATGAGAAGATATCATGATCCAGAATGTGAGCATGTCGGTCCTAAAGTCACAACATCATATAATACCAACACCACAAAGAATGTGTCAGAGATTTTTGATAGCTGATGATCTCAAAAGATGGCTCAAAATTATTATCACGTGGATCAGTAAAAGACCTCCACTTGAAGTAACCAAACATGCAATGAGAAGAATCAATGACTACGAGCTTAGGAGCAAAGGACTACATTAAGAATGCAAGATCAATTGTTAATGTAATATCTATTTGTATTCAATGTAATTTTGGTACATGATTGAGGTGACCTCCCTTAGGGGGAGATTGTTAGGAATTAGAAATTCCAGGTATTAAAGAGTCGGTCACCTCAAGTATATGTAATCGTTAGAAAGCTCGTAGTCGTAGTTCTTTTAAGTTAAGTAGTATTTAATTAAGTAACACCGTGGAGGACGGACGGGTCTTTACCCACTGTATGCCTGATCCACAGCCCGATGTGTGGCGATTTATGTAAGACTATAAATACTCTCTACCTCCCAAGGTAGAGAGCTGGAGCTCATAATAATATCTTTCACTTTCTCTCACTAAGTTCCCTAAACCTCTAACTTTCTCTCTCTAGAACCTCATTCATACGCCACTTTGTGTTATGGTTTGATGTGTATGTGATAACTAATATCTTACATGTTTTATCCTACATTTTCTTTTAGCATGCATACATGACTTCTAATGTATCACGAAAGAATATAAAATATATAAATCAAAAGAAGTGACAAACACATTATGATAATAATAACCTAGATAAACTAGATCATTAATAATATTTCATTTCAATACTAAGGATGATACAAAGGATTGGGTATATAACCCCAATATAGATTAACAAAACAAAGTAAATGTCTCCGTATGTGAACTTCATCATAGGGAACACAAGTGCGATGAGTGTTAGAGCGATGAGCACGAGTGCGATGTAAACCATGTTGATGATGGATCTTCTTGGTTTCGATTGAGATGGAATGAGGAGGAAGAAGAAGTTTTTGAATGAGAGGAAATTTTTGAAATTGGAAGATTTGAAAAAATGAGGGTTTGATGAGATGGTCGACGGTGGGAGTATTTATGGGGAAGGAGGAATTTTGAGATTTGTGTTTTGTTTTATTAGAAGATATGATTTTTGGATTAAGTGAGATAAGACACAATTTTTATAAACCATGATTTCTAGACAGAGGAGTGACACATATGTGAGAAAAAGCTTCCTAATGAAGCTACATGTAAAACATGTGTAAATACGAAATCTACTCAAATAAATGCCTAACAAATAACACTTATTTATTAAACTAATATCATTTAGATATAAGTGGAAAGTCATACCTCGAATGCACTTAGGAATGTTTTTACAAATGACACAACAAATGTCACTTAGACGATTCCCGCTTTTTTGCGTTTAAGATACCTTCTTAAGGAAGGTATTCTTGTTACCAAGTGATTCCTAAAGCTTGGTGGGTATGAGCTTTGACTAATCAACATAACAAGGAAGATTAGTACAATTAAATGAAAAAGAAAATAAGAAAAATGTTGTTATCAAGTCAACATCCAAACATATAGTTATTTTTTTTAAAAATGGTGTTTGTTTTTATGAAAAACATTCTTTGTAGTTTTCAATTAACTATGGATCGTATCAAGTTTTTAAAGTACAATATACTTCAAGAAACTTGGTAACGAAGCTCTGATGCCAATTGTGGAAAACTAGAAGGGGGGGGGGTTGAATAGTTTTATCAATTAAAACTTCTTTTAAACTATTTAGATCGACTTATGTCAACCTATTTGGTTGTGTGTGCTGGATGTTGATAAACAAGCATATAAAGATATGTAATGAAAAGATAAGAGTATGAAGCACAAAACCACAACGCGAGTATTTATAGTGGTTCGGCTACAAGGACACCTTCTTTGCCCTACTCCACTCCCCGAGTCACCTACTCGAGTGTTCGTAAACACTACACCAATCTCCTTATGGCGGAGAAGCCTTCACAACGTCGCTTAACCTTTTTCCAGTACAAAGCTAAATACCGAGTTCTTTCACACCAAGGCGAACCACACCTAACACAATGTCGCCTACCCTTTATACGGTGCTAGGCTAACCACCGAGTTCTTTCACACCAAGGAGAACTAATCCTATCACAACGTCGCTTACCCTTTATTAGGTACTAGGCTAAGCACCTAGTTCCATTGCAATGGAGGAACTACTACCACACTACACCAACGACTAATCCCAAAGGAGATCTACTCCTTTACAACATCATCAAGGATATCAATATCCTTGGATCTAATACTAGTCTATCTTGTACATCGAAACACACCATATCGAATGTACATCTAAGGCACCTTTCACTAATGCCTTTGACTAGATCTACAAGATACCTTTCACTAATGTCTTATGTCTTCACTTCTAAGCACCTTTCACTAATGCTTCTTTGTCTTGACTTCTAAGCACCTTTCATTAATGCTTCTTTGTCTTGACTTCTAAGCACCTACCACAAGTGCTTATCCTATAGACGATAGATACCCTTCACTAATATCTTCGTCTTGACACTTGAGACATCTTTCACTAATGTTTTGAACACTACACTTCTTTGAAGAAAGAAAGGAATTATCAACAAGAAGACTTCAGTAGCCTCGATGATGAGGAAGCATGGCAACTCATGGACTTGAGCTTGCTCGACTTCAAAGGTGGTGATCTTGCCTTTAAGAGGAACCTAAAAGATCACACAAAAACTAAACTACAAACATAGATCTCTTGGATCGAGGTTAGTGAGTTAATAACTCAGGGAGAAAGTGTGTTAGAAAGGGGTTGAAAGAGATGCTAAACAATGAAGAAATGGCTCACTATTTATAGAGGAAAAACCTCTACTGTTCCCCGGATCCTTAGGCAAATCCCATATCTTAGGCAAAGAGGGTGATTGTAACACCTTAGGCAAATCCCACATCGACAGAGGCCTGGAGAGATGCTGGTATATAAGAATAACATCCGCCTTATCAGACAAAACGCGTTTTGTGGTCCACTGCGAGTAGGGTTCACAAGGAACTACGCAGTTAAGCGTGCTCGTGTGAGAGTAGCACTGGTATGGGTGACCTATCGGGAAGTCTCACACGAGGGCCACAAAAGCAAAGCCGTGAGCCACAAGGGCAAAGCGGACAATATTGTGTAACAGTAGGCGGGGATGTTACAAGTGGTATCAGAGCCACTCCAGAGCCATTCAGGATGGTGGGGCAAACCTCATCGAGGACGATGAGTCCCTAAGGGGAGGTGATTGTAACACCCTAGGAAAAGATGGTGATTATAACACCTTAGGCAAATCCCACATCGAAAGAGGGCTCGAGAGATGCTAGGTATATAAGAATAACATCCGCCTTAATAGACACAACGCGTTTTTTGGTCAACTGCGAGTAGGGTTCTCAAGGAACTACGCAGTTAAGCGTGCTCGTGTGAGAGTAGCACTGGTATGGGTGATCTACCGGGTAGTCTCACACGAGGGCCATAAAAACAAAGCCGTGAGCCACAAGGGCAAAGCGGACAATATTGTGTATCAGTAGGCGGGATCTTAAGCATCTTCAAGGTCTACCATTTAAAATCTACATCAAACCATCATGCTAATTTACAAAAAGCCTTTTAAATTGGCTAATGATTTGTACACTCCAATTTCTTATTTGTACACTCAAATATGTGCATTAAGCAGTTGTACATTTATGATATGCAGCTTTACCAGTTTGTACATTTGAGTGTACAAATAATAAATGAGAGTGTACCAATCAATACCCTTTAAAATTAAAGCACATATCTCATAACACAAGGACTAATATAAGGGTAAATTGTGATATATCGTCTTGTAAGATGATGACGATTTGTGCAATATCAACTTTCCAATGAAAAAAAGGACGTATTAACTGGTTTAGCTTAAACTTTTTGCAGAGTTCATTTTCGACACAACTGGGATGGTTTAAAATGTAGGAAACCTAAAGATTTTTTATTTGAAATAGTGAAATGAGAATTCTACTTCAAAAAAAGTACAAAAGCAATCTTTTGGTTTATTTTTAGTAGATGCATTAAAATCTCTTCAGATTGAGATCGTTAGATAATCTCGCTTTGACTTTTACTCCTTTAAACACGATTTTATAGTGTAATTTTCCTCTCTTTGGCATTTCGTCATTAGGGTTTTGATATATAAAATTTCTACTGCGTAAGAAAAGAGTTTCTAACTATTCATAGTAACCCAATAACTTTCATTTCATTTCAAGTGTAACAAAAATTTGCGATATTGTCGTTCCTTAATCCATGACACTTTAGGAAACTATGTACAAAAGGTTTAAAGCAATAACTCAAAGATAAACTTTTCAATGTATAATTGTTATTAGAATAAATCACAGAATTCTAAAGTGTTTTGCGGATAAACACTTAATTAAAGGACAATGAGGTTTTGCTTTCCAATCAAGAAAACTCAAATAAGAGTTATAGTTTGCAAGTGGATTCTGAGTCTCTGATTCAATAAGGGACAATAATGTATTCAAAAGGGAGTAAATGCTCTTATTTAATGTGATATTAAATGTGAAAGAGATAACATTTACTCCAAAAAACATTCTCTTTATATATGAGACAAACGAAGATGTCACATGGGGGTTGTTGAGACGTGTCGAGCATTCGCTGGTAAAATACATCTTCTATTTAATGATTCTATTTTTGGAAATACAACCACCATGATTTTGAGGAACGGTGATGATAATTATACATGCCTTTTCACCAACTCGTATTTGTTTTGACTTTTTTCAAGATACCATTTAACTCGCTCATTTTCTTTCTTGAACAAGTCCCACTTAAATATTTAAGAGACATTTTTAGTTAAACATCGTTGGAAGGATGAGAGAGCTCATAGAATCATCAGTGCACTATCGATTCCCGATGATCCTTTTTTCTTTAGCTTATAGTTCTTATACATACTAACAGACTTCGCATCATATAGCGAGTATATCTTCAAGTTATCTCTGATTCTCTGTCAAATGTATCGGATGTGAACTTTGTTGAGATTGCTTATTGATTTTCTTATTAGCGAGTCTTCTTATACTTAGTTTGATTTATTTTTAAATCTAGTCAAAACCCATTGGACACTGAATTGCCCAACAATCTTCACCTATTTAAAAATAAACAATTTGGTTAAATTATTGTAAGTTAGCACATAACTTCTTCTTACTAATAGTATTTCAGAGATAAGAAACGAAATATGAAGTTTTATTCAAAGGAATTACATTTCTACATTATATAAGTTGTAATACTCCAAATTCTTCACCTTCCTCCGTGCCTCTTCACAATCATCCCTGCTCTCGATATCTATGCTCTCGATATCTATACTCATCTTAGCTAAGAAGTCCTTAGCCATATGAGAGTTCATCTTGATGCCTTGTTGTAGTATGACAAGCTAAGTTATGGATGCAAGATGAAACCAGTCAATACAAATAATCACCTAAAAATGTTATTTTTATTAAATGATCTTCTAAATTTTAATGACAAATAGAAATCGCACTAAGTGGAAGTTTAAGTAAACAGGTTTTAAACTTAAGTTTTTCGTTGACGAAAAACACTTGAGATATAAAAATTGTTTATTACAACTTGCATAATGATCAAAGAAAAATTTTACACTTTCATAACCTCACATTTTTCTTACAAAATTTCATCTAAGTTTCATTTTTATTATAACAATACTTTGATTAAAAGAAATATTTTAATCCTTATTAGACCAACTAGTTAACATTTTCCCAATTGGATAAACAATCTTGCATGGGATTAAGGTGTGGCCGTTTTGGGAATAATCCAAATACGTACACTAGTTTAGAATCTTCCCATTTAGTAATGGCATCAAACACAATCTTCATTGATAGAAGAATTGCCCTCTTTAATTAGAATCCAAGAACTTAAGAGGAAAGAATCATTAGTGTTTTTGTATAGTAGACACAAAAACTACATTTTAAGTATTGAGTGTTTATTAAATATGGTAAGTATCTTTATCCCTTTAATCTTTGTTGGGATATAGAAAGTCAAAGTGCTGAAGAGTTAAAGTACTGAAGTCAAAGTACTGCTAAAGAAGAAAGTCAAAGTACTGCTCGATAATCAAAGTACTGCAAGGTTAAAGGACTTTTATGCAAAATCGTTAAGGATTATTATGTAATTCTAGAATGTTCTAAGTTTAGTTTAGTATTACTTGACGTACAAGGTTTGTAATTCTAAACCGACTAGGGTTATCCTTAAGCCTATAAAAGGACCCCTAGATTGGCATTAGATGTACGTGCATTATTAGAGTTTACTAAGTTCGATATTATAGCTGTTAGGGATTGTTAGTGAATATGTGTATCAAGCAGGTTCAAAGTTTTAATATAATCATTAAAGTTAAAGTTAATTCTTCTTAGCTTTGTTAAGTAAATTCCGCATACTTAATAGAGTTAGTTCAATGTTTCTTTGTTAGCAACTTACGATTTATCCGAGGTTACTAAGTCCTTAGAAGCTACATAAGTTAGTTTGGTTAGAATACATCGATCCAACAAGTGGTATCAGAGCTTGTGTGGAAACTCTGATTAAGAAGAAACCCTTTCAAAACCCTAAAGATGTCAACTGAAGCTACACCACCACCATCCATCACCTCACTTAGAATACCTATTATCAAGAAAGGAGAGTACGATCTATGGATCATGAAGATGAGGCAAGACATTGCTATTACAGACCATGCTCTATGGAATGTAATTGTCAATGGTAATGAAGTTGTGGAAGAACCTGTAGAAGTTCCTGGACAACCTAAACCACCTAAGGCCGTTTTACCAGCTGCTACAATAAGAAATCAAGAGAAGGCTCTCAACATACTATTGTCTGCTATTCCTGATGGTCACCTACTCAAGTTTCATAATGCTAAGGATGCAAAACTATTATGGGCTGCTCTCAAGACTAGATTTGGAGGTAATGATGCTTCCAAGAAGATGCACAGAAATCTGTTAAAGCAATAGTTTGAAACTTTCACTGTTGGTGAAAGAGAAGGTCTTGATGATGCCTATGACAGATTACAAAATCTCCTCAGCATGCTAGAGTTATACAAGGAAGAGGTATCTGTTGAAGATTCCAATATGAAGTTCTTAAGGAGTTTGCCATCTGTATGGCATGTGATTGCAACTATGATCAGAGGACAACCTGGATTGGACACTATGGACTTTGATGATCTGTACAACCATCTGAAGGTGTATGAGCATGAGATGAATGGACAAACAAGTTCAAAGTCTCACAGTATAGCTTTTGTGTCTTCTGAAAAGAGAGGCAGTACTTCCACTAAAAGTACTGCTTACCCTACTCAAAGTACTGTTTCCTAAAGTACTGCATATCCCGCTCATTCTGTCACAACCATGACCAACCCCACATCATCACCAACTAACACCATCCATTCTGATGAAGTTGTATGCTCATTCTTTGCTCAACAAGCTACTTTACCTGTTACCTATGAAGAGGATTTGTCACAAATTGAAGAGGATGCTCTTGAAGAAAATGATATAAGGTGGCAAGTTGCTATGATCACTGCTAGGATCAAGAAGTTCATGAAGAAAACAGGAAGAGGCATCGACTTCAAACCCAAACAGGGTATCACTTTTGACAAGTCCAAGATTGAATGTTTTAATTGTCAAAAGACTGGACACTTTGCAAGGGAATGCAAGTTTGCTAAATATCAGGCAAACAGAATAAATGAGAAACCTAAGCTTGAACTAAAGGAAATTCCTATTACTGAAACAAAAGCTTTGGTTGCTCAAGAAAATCTATCTGAGGTTGACTGGAGTGCTGAATTTGATGATGAACCAGTAACCTACTGTATGGTGGCAATGGAAGAGTTTGATTGGAGCACAGCTTTTGATGAGGGACCTGGATTTGCTGCTTTGGAATCCAGAGATGGTCTTGGAAGCTTTGATTGGAGCATGAAGAGTGAAGATGAACCTGTTCTGCTTGCTATGGTAGCTACTTCACCAAGTTCACCCCTATCTCTGAGGTATGTTCTAAGTGTCATGACTTTTATAAAAAAGTTCTTAATGATTATGTGACTGAAAGAGATAACTGTAAAAGGGCTAGGTCTGAGGTAGCTGGTTATCAAATTACTTTAGAGTCAATGGAAACCAAAATAATAACACATAAAAATAATGAAATGGCTTGGGCAGAAAAATACGAGCAACAGGATTACCAATTAAAACTAAGTGAATGGAAGTTAGGATGTAAGATTTCTGAGATTGAAAAACTGACTAAGGAAAGGGATGAATTGCTAGAAAAGTTTGCTGCTTGGGGACAATCTGGTCTTTCTCATGTTAGTTATGTTGAAAAACAGAGAAGAGCTTACATTAGAACTGACTAGGTTTTGGTATGGACTTTAGTAGCACAGAAGAAAATCCACCTAGTGATAAGGATGATCTTGATTTTGAGGATATAACCACTAGTCATGATGAACTCATTAACTATGTAGACACATCCAGTAATGAGGAGTCAATTAGTCAAACACCTCCTGAGTCAATTAGTCAATGAGGAGTCAATTAGTCCCTCATCCCACTGGTAGTTTTCAACCACTTAGGGCAGATGTTTCTCGTTTTGGGGTAGACAACTTAGAGTTTAGGAAGAAGCTTACAGGTAAATCTAGTTCTGAAAACCCAAAAGAAACAGTTGAAAAACCTAAGGTTGATGATGTTAAGAGTCAAGCAGTACCTTCAACTCAAAGTACTGTTGCACGATCAGCAGTACCTTTAAGAAAATCTTTTCAAAATACTGCTAAAGCTTTCTGGGATAATTTCGGTCAAAACAGTTTTCATCATTCACCAAAAAGACAGGATACTTTTAATCATAGACCTAAAGAAAGAAATTTTGGGAGTATGGGTCAAAAATTGTGTTTTGTTTGTTATAGTCCTGATCATCTGATCAAGAACTGTGACTTTCACTCAGATTACTTAAGAAAATTCCCAAAGACCAGATCTGCCAACCAAAAACCAAGGGAGAATAAACCAGTCTGGAATCATTCACATAGGGTTAACCACAAAAATTTCTCACAAGACCATAGGTACCCTCACCAGAGAAGATCTTTTTCAAAATCACCAGTACCTTCTCAAAGTACTGCTAGATTTTCAAACAATCAAGGTACTGCTCACACTTTTTGGAATAAAAACCCTAGGAGATCTAATTACTATCAATCTAGAAGACGTTTCAACTCAAAGAAAGTAGCTAGATCAAGGGACTTTACACCGGAAGTTAAAACCAAATGGGTTAAGAAGGAAAGTACTGATGGGGAACAAACAGTACTTTCAGCAAGTGTGGGTGAAACAGAGATTTTTGTTGAAAATAATAAACAAAACTTGGATGAAAAAGAGATTTTTATTGAAAAACCAACACAAGTTTCGGAACAACCAAAGATAATTGATCATGTGCTTAAAGACAATGGAAATTACATACTTAAAGAATTTAAGTATGTAACTCCAAAAGGGGAACACAAGTCAGTAATGGCTTGGTTTCCTAAAATTAACTAACTCTTTTATCTTTGTGCAGGGCAACCCAGAAGAGGATCTTAAAGATCATTTAATTGTGGATAGTGGTTGCTCTGGAAGCATGACAGGAGATAAAGAGATTCTGTCAGACTTTAGATCTTATTGTGGAGGAAGAGTTGCATTTGGGAATGACGCTGATGGAGGTAGAATCACTGGAAAAGGAACCATCAAAGCAGGGCGTATAGATTTTGAGAATGTTAGATATGTGAAGGAGCTCAAGTTCAACCTTTTGTCAGTCTCACAGATCTGTGACAACAAGCACTCTGTGTTATTTACTGACACAGAATGTCTCATTCTTTCCCCTGAATTCAAGCTTGTTGATGATAACTTGGTGATACTGAAAGTACCAAGAACCAATGATGTGTACAGTCTGAATATGAAGAGTGTTCACTCTTCTGAAAGAGCTACATGTTTAGTAGCAAAGGCATCACTTGAAGAAGCACATCTGTGGCATAGAAGATTAAGACATGTGAATTTTAAGAATATCAATAAGCTGGTCAAAGGAAATTTAGTTAGAGGTTTACCTTCCAAGACTTACAAGAATGATCATTCATGTTTGGCATGCAAGAAGGATAAACAACACAAAGCCTCAATTAAGAAGATTGAGGAAAAGACTATTAGAGAACCTTTGGAGCTGCTGCACGTGGATATGTTTGGTCCTATTTCTGTTACAAGTCTAAAAAAGAAGAAGTCTTGCTTGGTTGTGACAGATGATTGCAGTAGATTTAGTTGGGTATTTTTCTTGGGTTTTAAAGATGAAACGTTTGATTCTATTCATGATCTTATAATAGCCTTTGAAAATCAATTGAGACTCAAAGTAAGAGGTATTAGATGTAACAATGGGACTGAATTCAAGAACAAGCTTATGGATGAATTTTATGCCAAGAAAGGAATCAAGAGGCAGTTTAGTATTTCTAGAACTCCACAGCAAAATGGTGTTGCAGAGAGAAAGAACAGAACTTTGATTGAAGCAGCCAAGAAAATGCTTGCAGATTCTTTATTACCTATTCAATTTTGGGCTGAAGCTGTAAGTGCTGCTTGTTATGTGTTGAATAGAGTATCCGTCACTAAGCCTCAGATGAAGACACCTTATGAGTTGCTGATGGGAAACAAACCCAACATTCGATTTATGAAGCCTTTTGGATGCCCTCTAACTATTGTCAATACAATTGATAATCTGGGAAAATTTGATGGCAAGTCAAAAGAAGGATATTTATTGGGATACTGCACCAACAGCAAAGGATTTAGAGTGTACAACAGAGTCACCAAGAAGGTTCAAGATTGTCTTCATGTTGAATTTTTAGAAGATTGATAAGGTTTTAAAAGGTACCATTTTGAGGGGTCGTTTAAGTCCTTATTTGATCACTTTTGTATCTGTTATTGCTTAATATCGTTCCTTTTCACTTTTTAGGTCTCGTGAAGGCAAAATGCTGTAATGGCACTTATTTGGACGAAAAGGCGCGAATATATGAAGAAAATGGCCAAAGTCGAAATCAGACACTCACAGTCGCTGAATGTAGAAGGCGACGGCGTCAGGTTCTATTTGCGACGCCGTTGGAGAATTATTGTGACGGGTCAGAACGCAAAACTCGTGTTTTCAAGAGACGGCGTCTAGTTGTGAAAGAGTAGGCCGTCGCTACTCAGACGGCCTAGATGCGATCCAGACGACGTCAGAAGCTGAAGAGGACGGCGTCACGGACATAAGGTGACGCCGTCGCAAGGTTAACGTGGCCAAGACGAAACCCTAATGGCGGTGACACGACGGCGTCACTAAACATAAGGTGACGCCGTCGCAATTGTAATCTTATATATAGAATCCGAATTTTTCAGTCTTTGTGTGGAGAGTCTTTGGAGTAAAAACCTAAAACCGAACCTAAGGTGTCTTGTACAGTATTTTAGGGTTTTTAACCCTATCTTACACCAAGATAAGTCTTTGCTTCATTAATTCAATTATGTCTTTGATTATTTGTGTGTATGCTTGCATGTTCTCCATGTCCGGCTAATTTATTTGTGTGTTTGCTTAGGAAGTATGAAACTTAATTATTGAATATCGATTGGTTGTTTCTTATCTTAGTTGATTAATGATCTAGTAATGCGATAGGTCATTCGTTGTGTACTTAATGCTTGATTCATCTTTGTGAACCTTAGAGTATGATTACCTGAGTGATTGTAGGCTAAAACATCCGAAGAGTGCCTTAGAGTAGGAGTCTATAATCTCTAAGTGGATTTGTAGACAAGACCCTTTGGTAAGTTCAAAGAGTTAGGGAGAAACGCATACCCTACAACTTTAGAAGCACAACGCAACTAGGAATAAGACGTGACACTCAACCATCAATAGGAGATAATTAAGGAGTAATACAAACTAAGTAAACACATCTTTAAACTATCATACGAGCACACATTAATTAGACATAGACTCCCACAACCTTAGTTTAGATAATTAGATAATAGTAGAGTAATCGGTAGAAATACCAACCCCCCAAATCCAATACCTGAGATTCGTACCTTTCCATTTTCATAAAATATAAAAAGATAAAAAATAATCTTCCTCAACCTTAACCTTAGCGTAGTAACTCCCTACTAGCATTCCTATTCCCCTAGAGAACGATATCAATACCCGTGGCTTACCCTAATTACTACACTACAACGATTAGGTTCACTGCCTAGGGTGTTATAAAACTTGCTCGAAGAAAAGGAAGTTTCCTTGACCCCGAACGACGCGTGTAGCGTTATCAAGTTTTTGGCGCCGCTGCCGGGGAATAGAATAGCTAGTTAGTAGTCCACCTCGTTTATGTTTCTTTGCTTGATTCCTATCAAGTAAACTTTTTTCTCATTTTTAGATTTCTCTTAGTCTATCCCCCTTCTTCGTGACCTTTGTTAGTAATTCCATCACTTTTCATCATGGAAGGTGATAACCCACTACCATTCATCAACCCACCACCAAATGACCCGCCAAGAGCCCGTACTCTTGGTGAATACTCGAGACCAAGCCACTTAGGCTATAGGAACACCATTGAGCTTCCCGACCAAGCCCAAACTACGGCCCTGCGATCCGACACCATCCGGTTGGTGCAAAATGGATGTGCATTCCGTGGACTTCGTTCCGAAGATCCAAATCAGCATCTGAGGGATTTCCTCAAAATCGTCGATTCCATCGACCTTGATGCTACTACTCGGGAGACCACGCACCTGCGTCTCTTCCAATTCTCTCTACGGGACCAAGCTAGTAATTGGCTTGAGCGACTTCCCGCCGGCTCCATCTCAAGTTGGGATGATCTTACTTCTCGCTTCCTTGCTCAATTTTTCCCACCGGGGAGAACTACTAAGCTTAGGCGAGACATCTTGACATTCCAGCAGCTCCAAGGTGAGTCTCTTTACAAAGCATGGACTCGATTTAAGGAATCACTCCGTAGACTTCCACACCATGGCATTGATCTTTGGCTTCAAATCCAAATCTTCTATGATCATACCGATTTCATCACTCGACGATCCATTGATCGAGCTGCCGGTGGAAGACTCAGCGACTTTAATGCAGAGCAATCTTGGGATATCATAGAGGAGCTCGCCGATCAAAACTACGAAGATTGGAGTGAATCTCCCGAAACTCCGATTAACGTAGTTAATGCCATATCCACTCCTCCTGAATCTCCCGATACACTCGAAGAGCAATTGAGTGCCATCGAGAGAGGAATTGATTATCTTATGGAAAGGCAGAAAAGAGCACCTGTACAAATTCCTCGAGAGATCGTCAAATCCGCCCACTCCACCAACCACTCCACACCTCTTTCGGAATCTCCAAGTCGCGAGCAAAACCCAAATTCCGCAAGGCGCTTCCGTTCTACTTCCCCAATACCACTTTCACCGAGCTTCAAAGATCAAATGAGGGAGTATATGGCAGCTCATACAGAGAGATTAGCCAAATTTGAAGAGGAGGTTTATAGGCAGAGAGAGGAAATGCAAGCAAAAATGAAAGAAATGATGGATTTGGTAATTGAATTTACCAAAACAAGGGCTCCCGAAAAAGTGCTCGTAAGAAGCAATGATTGCCCTCCCACTTCATTCGTAAACGCCGTTTCCATCATGCCTGAGAATGCAAGGGTTGAGATGTGGAATACTGAGGAAAGCACGAAGGATGAGTCCATGCCTAATGATGAACCTGAGACCATTGAGTACTACCTTAAGCATGAAATTAACAAGAAAACCATTGCAAACCAAGTAAACAACTTTAGGTACAATGAAGTTCTTAGGGATGCTCTTGAAGGAAAAATGACGGAAGAAGAATATGATGCTTTACCTATGGAACCTTTGTATGAGTTGGTCATAAAAAAACCGTTAACAAGAAAACGGAACACCACAGGGAATTTCGTGATACCAGTTAGCATCGGTGACATGGACAATATAAATGCCTTGGCCGATCAAGGGACCGATGTGAACATAATGCCATTGTCAATCTATAATAAGCTAACTAATGAGAAACCAGCAAAAACCGACCTTAGACTTTCCCTAGCTAATCATACTTATGTCCATCCCGTAGGAATCGCTGTTGATGTTCTAATTGAGGTAGCTAACATCGTTTATCCAGTGGATTTCGTGATCATTGATGTTGAGGAAGATGAAAACGTACCTCTCATTCTTGGGACGCCATTCCTGGCCACCGCCAAGGCAACCATTAAATGCGGAGAAGGCATCATGATACTCAAAAGCGGAAAGGGGTACGCTAGAATACCCATCGTCCCACGATATCCTCTTAAGATCATGGAAATGATTACTGGTGGAAATCGAAAAGCCCCGGATAACAATGTTAAGAAGAAGAAGAATGACTGGGAAAAAGGGCTTAGAGACTTTATGGTTCAAGGATTGTATGCAACATTATGGAAACCCGATAAAAAGTTAAGAAGCAATCCTACCTCATTACCTAAGGTACAAAAGAACCCTAAGGAATTTATAAAGGGAGAAAAAGTGCTATTGTATAGGTCCCGGATAAGGGCATTACGAGGAAGAAGCAAACCAAGATGGTTTGGGCCTTTCACAGTTAAGGAGACCAATTTAAAGGATAAAACCGTAGCCATAATTGACAGCATTGGCAAGGAATCCACGGTGAGCATAAAGCGTCTACACCCTTTCGATGAAGGGAAAACAAAGAGTCAAGAGGGCGATGGTGAGAAAACGTAGGAGCACGACTACGAGTCTAGCTACAAGACTCTTTAATAAAGAAAAGCGCTTCGTGGGAGGCAACCCATGCTTAATTGTTTGCTTGTTAGTGTCATATATCTTTTATTAATTGTTTATCCTCATGTTTAAATTTGTAAAAATGCTTTATTTTGTTTTTAACTTCGTCTTAATTACATATAAAGGTATTTTACATAAGGGATAAGTGTAGGGAGGATTACACACGTTTTCAAAAGAAACGTAAACATGAGAATAACAATTAATTAAAAGATATATATGTTTGTTTGTTTGAGTCAAATGCTTGTATCGAGTCATAATGAATGTTTTGCAGAAATTTTTCCAGATTTTAAAGATGTAAATTTTCCAGAAATTTTTCCAGAAAATCGCAGACCAGTTTTTGTCAGGATAACCTGACGGCGTCAGGATTGCAACCTGACGGCGTCAGGAAGGAGTAAAAACATCAGATTACTTTTTCTCGTTTTCTGAGCTACTTATAAATTTTTGGAATTTTCCAGGTCTTAATTTTCTTAGAAATTCTGTAAACATTCATTCCACAAGCATTATATCCTAGTTTAAATCGAGTCTTATATATATTATTACCGCCGATTTTACGCGAAGGTTTCGTTTGTTTTCTTCAAGTGTGCAGGTTTAGTTTGTCAAGAAGAAGTTACATAAGATTGGAAGGAGCTTTTCACGCAATAATTCTTCTTGAAAAGAATTTAACCACCACTTTACACGGATCCTACCGAGCTAATCAGGGGAGTATTAGTTTCTTTCGTTTTTAATTACCTTCTTTTATCATAACTTTGATACTTTCGGGGAACATTGGGGACAATGTTCAGTTTAAGTGTAGGGAGGGAAAATAAAACGGGAACTTTGAAACTATGCTTATCCTTGACTATTTGCCTTGTCCAATTGTGATTGTGTAATAAACCATGAGAAAATGTCGGTTAGGGTAATTTTGGCACCAAATTTAAATTTTTTTATGACATATAGGAGTGGGCCATTAGTCTTAACAAATGCGTCTCATGGATAGGAAGTTGCATGACTAGCACAAAAACCCTTACCACCCAAATTCCACCCAAAATGTGAGGATCGCCCTTAGATTAGTAGGAATTAAAGCATTCATCTTCAATGCTTAGAGTGTGAACCGGTAGTATATTAGATTCTAGAACTTGTTTTGTGATGCATTCCGAGATCGCAAGTGAGGCTACACTTGTGTAGTTAGGAATAACTAAATGATAAGAGGCATTAGGATAACCCTTATTTGATACCCGTAATATAATTACTTCTTCCACATCGGTTGAGTAATTCCCCCACACCCTTTGCGTTGTACTCATCTTTAGTACACGATACCCCTAGTTAACCCCTCAGAGCCTATCCTTTTCGCGGTTCTCGTGATATTTTGGTTTTTCCGGAATATCAATGAAGAGCATTGTTTACACCCCACCCCCAAATATACACCCAAATCGCCTTAGCCTACCCCTTATGCACTCACTTTTAGTGCAAATGTTTGTTATCACCCTAAACCATTAGTTCAATTATCTAGTTGCTTGCATAAGTTGCTAAGTCGAGTCATATCCTTTGTATAAAGTTTTGGGATGATTGGGATTCATGGGAAAAGTTAAAGTTTATGAAATGACGGGAAGGGAACGTTAAATTCAAATTCCCTTTGTTTACGTAATAATGTACCCCAAGTGTTTTGATCTTTTCAAATCGGGTCAAATTAGTGTTAGAGTAATAAAAACTCAAGTGTAGGGATGTGCCTGTAAATCCCTAGTATTTTGATGTTATCTTAGAGGATGGTAGAGTAAAAGTGTATGAAAAAAAAAAAAAAAAAAAAAAAAAAAAAAAAAAAAAAAAAAAATAGAAAAAAAAAGAAAAAAAAAAAAAAAAAAAAAAAAAAAAAAAAAAAAAAAAAAAAAACATACGGGCTACCATCCTACATCTATCCTTTAAATTTATGTTTGTTTATTTCAGTTATCTAGAGTTTAGAGTGTCGAGTCTTGGCTTAGCAACGCCATTCTTCATATGCAGTTAACATAAAGATTTTTGACTTACCACCACTAAATAGCCTATCCCACCAAACCCTTATTTCCCTACCGTAAGCCTAACATTACAACCCTTTAAAGACCTCTTTGATAGTCTTTCCTAGGTGCTTACGCCAAAGCGATGGAGGTTTGATCTATTCTCAAGCCTATGGTAATCTATGTACTAGGACCGGTTAATGAGTGTTTATCTTCCATTTCCTATATTGTTATATTTCATTTATACACCTGAGAGAGATGTGAGTATCCAAACACCCCATGTGAGGTGCTAGTATGTAATTTCCGTGCTTGTTATGACTTTTGCGGGGCTTATATGTGTTGTGGACCGTTTTGAATTAATGCTGAATGACCCCTAACTTATAAATTAATTGGCTAAAAGCACATTTGCTTGAGGACAAGCAAATAACAAGTGTAGGGATATTTGATAAGGTTTTAAAAGGTACCATTTTGAGGGGTCGTTTAAGTCCTTATTTGATCACTTTTGTATCCGTTATTGCTTAATATCGTTCCTTTTCACTTTTTAGGTCTCGTGAAGGCAAAATGCTGTAATGGCACTTATTTGGACGAAAAGGCGCGAATATATGAAGAAAATGGCCAAAGTCGAAATCAGACACTCACAGTCGCTGAATGTAGAAGGCGACGGCGTCAGGTTCTATTTGCGACGCCGTCGGAGAATTATTGTGACGGGTCAGAACGCAAAACTCGTGTTTTCAAGAGACGGCGTCTAGTTGTGAAAGAGTAGGCCGTCGCTACTCAGACGGCCTAGATGCGATCCAGACGACGTCAGAAGCTGAAGAGGACGGCGTCACGGACATAAGGTGACGCCGTCGCAAGGTTAACGTGGCCAAGACGAAACCCTAATGGCGGCGACACGACGGCGTCACTAAACATAAGGTGACGCCGTCGCAATTGTAATCTTATATATAGAATCCGAATTTTTCAGTCTTTGTGTGGAGAGTCTTTGGAGTAAAAACCTAAAACCGAACCTAAGGTGTCTTGTACAGTATTTTAGGGTTTTTAACCCTATCTTACACCAAGATAAGTCTTTGCTTCATTAATTCAATTATGTCTTTGATTATTTGTGTGTATGCTTGCATGTTCTCCATGTCCGGCTAATTTATTTGTGTGTTTGCTTAGGAAGTATGAAACTTAATTATTGAATATCGATTGGTTGTTTCTTATCTTAGTTGATTAATGATCTAGTAATGCGATAGGTCATTCGTTGTGTACTTAATGCTTGATTCATCTTTGTGAACCTTAGAGTATGATTACCTGAGTGATTGTAGGCTAAAACATCCGAAGAGTGCCTTAGAGTAGGAGTCTATAATCTCTAAGTGGATTTGTAGACAAGACCCTTTGGTAAGTTCAAAGAGTTAGGGAGAAACGCATACCCTACAACTTTAGAAGCACAACGCAACTAGGAATAAGACGTGACACTCAACCATCAATAGGAGATAATTAAGGAGTAATACAAACTAAGTAAACACATCTTTAAACTATCATACGAGCACACATTAATTAGACATAGACTCCTACAACCTTAGTTTAGATAATTAGATAATAGTAGAGTAATCGGTAGAAATACCATCCCCCCAAATCCAATACCCGAGATTCGTACCTTTCCATTTTCATAAAATATAAAAAGATAAAAAATAATCTTCCTCAACCTTAACCTTAGCTTAGTAACTCCCTACTAGCATTCCTATTCCCCTAGAGAACGATATCAATACCCGTGGCTTACCCTAATTACTACACTACAACGATTAGGTTCACTGCCTAGGGTGTTATAAAACTTGCTCGAAGAAAAGGAAGTTTCCTTGACCCCGAACGACGCGTGTAGCGTTATCAAAGATCAAGAAAATCAGAAGGGTAAAGGTCCTGATTGGATGTTTGATCTTGATATTTTGACTCCTTCTATGAATTATGTTCCTGTTAGAGAAGAAAATCTAGTTGATCATAAAGAAGAAGATTTGCAGTACATTGTTCATGGAGTCAATATTAGACCTGATGTTGTTCCTGATGAAGAACTTATAACTGTTGACAATGTGAAAAGTACTGATGAACCAAAATCCTCATTGTCAGCTGAAGATCAAGCTATTCAAGATGAGCTTAATAGGATGCTTTTTCAAGATGTAATAGCACAATCTTATGATGATGATCAAAGAAGAGCTTATGAGGAAGAAAAGAAAAAGAAGAAGAATGCAGAGTTCTCTCACAGTACTTTGGATGACAGTACTTTAGATCAAAGTACTGCTGCACTAGTTGACAACACTTTGGATGATTTGGATGATCCTAACATGCCTGGCTTAGAAGATACTGATGATGAGTTTAAAGATGAAGTTATTTTCTCAGATTCATATGAAGATGCTGATTTCACAAACCTGGGTGATAATCTTGAAGTTTCACAGACTCCAATACTAAGAATTCATAAGAATCATCCTTTTGATCAAATCATTGGACCTTCTACTTCAGGAGTGCTTACAAGAACAAAAGCTAAAGGATTCTCTACACCATATAATGCTTTGCTTAGCTTTGTTTATAAACAAAACAGGTTAAATCATAAGGATCACCAAACATGCTTGTTTACTTGTTTTATCTCTCATGAAGAACCCAAGAATGTAGCTCAAGCATTAACTAAAGAAAGTTGGGTTGAAGCCATGCAAGAAGAACTTCTTCAATTCAAGCTTCAAGAAGTTTGGGTACTATGCGATCTACCAGATGGAAAGAAAGTAATTGGTACAAGATGGGTTTTCAGAGTAAAGAGAGATGAAAGAGGGAATGTTATCAAGAACAAAGCAAGGTTAGTTGCTCAAGGATATAGACAAGAAGAAGGAGTAGATTATGATGAAGTGTTTACTCCTGTAGCAAGGATTGAATCCATTCGTATATTCCTTGCTTTTGCATCCTATATGGGATTTCAGGTTTATCAAATGGATGTCAAGAGTGCCTTTCTTTATGGCACAATTACAGAGGAGGTCTATGTTAAACAGCCTCCTGGTTTTGAGGATCCTGCACATCCAAACAAACTCTACAAAGTTGTTAAGGCACTTTATGGCCTTCATGAAGCACCTAGAGCATGGTATGAAAGGCTCTCTACTTTCTTATTGCAACATGGTTACAGGAGGGGAGATATTGACAAGACTTTGTTTATCAAGAGAGATAAGAAGGATATCATGCTGGTTCAAGTTTATGTAGATGATATCATCTTTGGAGCTACAAAACAGTCCATGGTGAAGGAGTTTGAGCAGCTGATGCAACATGAATTTCAAATGAGTTCAATGGGTGAATTAACTTTCTTTTTGGGGCTTCAAGTTAAACAGTCAAAGGAGGGAATTTTCATAAGTAAAGATAAGTATGTTTCTGACATTCTTAAGAAGTTTAATTTTGATGCTATGAAGCCAGTCACTGCACCGATCAAGTCTATCAACTCATTGGGCAAGGATGAAGATGGTCAACCTATTGAAGTCAAGTTGTACAGATCTATGATTGGCTGTCTTATGTACTTAACTGCATCTAGGCCTGATATCATGTTTGTTGTCTGTTTATGTGCAAGATATCAAGTCTCACCCAAGGTCTCCCATTTGAATGCAGTGAAAAGGATTTTTAGTTATTTGAAACAACAACCTAAGTTAGGGTTGTGGTATCCAAAGGATTTACCTTTTCAGTTGGAAGCTTTTTCAGATAGTGATTATGCAGGTGATAATTATGATAGAAGATCAACCACTGAAGGATGCCAATATCTTAGAAGAAGATTAGTCTCATGGCAATGTAAGAAGCAAACTATTGAAGCAACATCATCCACTGAAGCAGAATATGTGGCTGCTACAAGCTGTTGTGGCCAAGTGTTATGAATGCAGAATCAACTTTTGGATTATGGGTTCAACTTCAAGAATACTCCTATAAACATTGATAATGAGAGTACTATTTGCATTGTGAAGAATCTAGTTTATCATTCCAAGACAAAGCATATTCAGATTAGGCATCACTTTATCAGAGATTGTTATGAGCATAGGCTCATTAATGTTGTTAAGGTTCACACAGATGATAATGTAGCTGATCTACTCACCAAAGGATTTGATGTTTCAAGATTCAATCACTTGGTGGTGAGTATTGGAATGATTAATTACTAAGCTACATTTAAGGGGAGGACTGATTAGTTTGTTAGACAGTTCTATGCATTGCTGATAAGGTTTTAAAAGGTACCATTTTGAGGGGTCGTTTAAGTCCTTATTTGATCACTTTTGTATCCGTTATTGCTTAATATCGTTCCTTTTCACTTTTTAGGTCTCGTGAAGGCAAAATGCTGTAATGGCACTTATTTGGACGAAAAGGCGCGAATATATGAAGAAAATGGCCAAAGTCGAAATCAGACACTCACAGTCGCTGAATGTAGAAGGCGACGGCGTCAGGTTCTATTTGCGACGCCGTCGGAGAATTATTGTGACGGGTCAGAACGCAAAACTCGTGTTTTCAAGAGACGGCGTCTAGTTGTGAAAGAGTAGACCGTCGCTACTCAGACGGCCTAGATGCGATCCAGACGACGTCAGAAGCTGAAGAGGACGGCGTCACGGACATAAGGTGACGCCGTCGCAAGGTTAACGTGGCCAAGACGAAACCCTAATGGCGGCGACACGACGGCGTCACTAAACATAAGGTGACGCCGTCGCAATTGTAATCTTATATATAGAATCCGAATTTTTCAGTCTTTGTGTGGAGAGTCTTTGGAGTAAAAACCTAAAACCGAACCTAAGGTGTCTTGTACAGTATTTTAGGGTTTTTAACCCTATCTTACACCAAGATAAGTCTTTGCTTCATTAATTCAATTATGTCTTTGATTATTTGTGTGTATGCTTGCATGTTCTCCATGTCCGGCTAATTTATTTGTGTGTTTGCTTAGGAAGTATGAAACTTAATTATTGAATATTGATTGGTTGTTTCTTATCTTAGTTGATTAATGATCTAGTAATGCGATAGATCATTCGTTGTGTACTTAATGCTTGATTCATCTTTGTGAACCTTAGAGTATGATTACCTGAGTGATTGTAGGATAAAACATCCGAAGAGTGCCTTAGAGTAGGAGTCTATAATCTCTACGTGGATTTGTAGACAAGACCCTTTGGTAAGTTCAAAGAGTTAGGGAGAAACGCATACCCTACAACTTTAGAAGCACAACGCAACTAGGAATAAGACGTGACACTCAACCATCAATAGGAGATAATTAAGGAGTAATACAAACTAAGTAAACACATCTTTAAACTATCATACGAGCACACATTAATTAGACATAGACTCCCACAACCTTAGTTTAGATAATTAGATAATAGTAGAGTAATCGGTAGAAATACCAACCCCCCAAATCCAATACCCGAGATTCGTACCTTTCCATTTTCATCAAATATAAAAAGATAAAAAATAATCTTCCTCAACCTTAACCTTAGCGTAGTAACTCCCTACTAGCATTCCTATTCCCCTAGAGAACGATATCAATACCCGTGGCTTACCCTAATTACTACACTACAACGATTAGGTTCACTGCCTAGGGTGTTATAAAACTTGCTCGAAGAAAAGGAAGTTTCCTTGACCCCGAACGACGCGTGTAGCGTTATCAAGTTTTTGGCGCCGCTGCCGGGGAATAGAATAGCTAGTTAGTAGTCCACCTCGTTTAGGTTCTTTGCTTGATTCCTATCAAGTGAGATTTTTTCTTTTTATTAGCTTCCTTGTAGTCTATCCCCCTTCTTTGTGTTTGTGTTCGTAAAACCCTTTTCATTTGTCGCTATGGCAAGTGAAGTTGCATTTGAATCATTAACAAATGAGGAACAATTGAATTTTGCAGATTGGTTTAGTTTTTATTGTTCTGATAAATTTGTGAGTGATCTTAAAGATATCCAAAAGAACAAGGGTGTAAGATTGGATGGATTTGATATATTTTGTGTTTGTGTAGCTTCTATTCAATGATCGTTGTCAAGATCAACTCCTTTTAGTGACACCATCTTTAGAATTTTTCAGAAAAGCCTCCTATGCATAAACCTTCAGTTGTTACAACTTGAGGAAATGGATAAGAAGGATTTGTCTAACCTTAGGAATCATGATCAAAAAGACCTAGTTTTTAAGAACATGAAACCTAAACCCAAACAAGATTGTGAGATGGTTGAAGCTAAAGTACCTAGTTGCATGTGTGGGATAGATTTCAAACATTTAGGAGATCTAGATATAATGGAGAAAAAGGTGGAAACTCCAAGCCCACAAGCCCTACCATCACTTGAGGAATACACATCACTTATAACTTACCCGGAAGAAGTAGAAGAGACTATAGGAGCCCCAATTGATAGAGAACCTTTGGACCAAACGCCACTAGAGAATGTAGGTTTAGATGCTTGTTGTCGTGACCTCTCTCTTAGTCCTAGGGAAGTTCCTAATTTTGATGAACCGGAGCCTCAACCAAAAACCTTACCCAATGTTCCGTCTTTAGATGTGAATCTTGGAATTGAATTAGGCCCCAATCCACCCATCAAAATAAATAGTCCGGGTAGTTGCTTGATAAAGGTGGTAGATTCTAGGCCATGTAGAGTGGAAGCTAATATAGGAGTAACCCATGACCTTACACACTTATATCACCCATTCATGGTTGATAACAAGAAACACTATGGGTTTAAACCGGGTTTATTAGGTCAAGATGGATCCTTAACTAAGAATCTTTTGAAGTTGATAGAAGATGATCCATTTTTAGGAGGGAGATTTGATTCACCCGCTACACCAATAGACTTAGGTAAGGTTATAATGAATGGAGCACACTCCTTTGAGCATATAAATCACCCATCACCCTCTCCTCACGTAGCAAATTTCCACCCTAAGGGTGTGTATTGCTACTATCACCCGCACTTAAACTTAAGTGTAGGAAAAACTTCCCCTTTATCTGTTAAATAAGGGTAGAGTCAGGCTCGTGACTCGAACAAAAACAAGCGCTTCTTGGGAGGCAACCCATGTGTATTTGTTTTTCATTTTCATTTGTGTGTCGTATATCTTTTATTAATTGTTTATTCTCATGTTTGAATTTGTAAAAATGCTTTATTTTGTCTTTAACCTCGTCTTAATTACATATAAAGGTATTTTACATAAGGGATAAGTGTAGGGAGGATTACACACGTTTTCAAAAGAAACGTAAACATGAGAATAACAATTAATTAAAAGATATATATGTTTGTTTGTTTGAGTCAAATGCTTGTATCGAGTCATAATGAATGTTTTGCAGAAATTTTTCCAGATTCTAAAGATGTAAATTTTCCAGAAAATTTTCCAGAAAATCGCAGACCAGTTTTTGTCAGGATAACCTGACGGCCTCAGGATTGCAACCTGACGGCGTCAGGAAGGAGTAAAAACATCAGATTACTTTTTCTCGTTTTCTGAGCTACTTATAAATTTTTGGAATTTTCCAGGTCTTAATTTTCTTAGAAATCCTGTAAACATTCATTCCACAAGCATTATATCCTAGTTTAAATCGAGTCTTATATATATTATTACCGCCGATTTTACGCGAAGGTTTCGTTTGTTTTCTTCAAGTGTGCAGGTTTAGTTTGTCAAGAAGAAGTTACATAAGATTGGAAGGAGCTATTCACGCAATAATTCTTCTTGAAAAGAATTTAACCACTACTTCACACACGGATCCTACCGAGCTAATCAGGGGAGTATTAGTTTCTTTCGTTTTTAATTACCTTCTTCTATCATAACTTTGATACTTTCGGGGAACATTGGGGACAATGTTCAGTTTAAGTGTAGGGAGGGAAAATAAAACGGGAACTTTGAAACTATGCTTATCCTTGACTATTTGCTTTGTCCAAATTGTGATTGTGTAATAAACCATGAAAAATGTCGGTTAGGGTAATTTTGGCACCAAATTTAAAATTTTTCATGACATATAGGAGTGGGCCATTAGTCTTAACAAAAGCGTCTCATGGATAGGAAGTTGCATGACTAGCACAAAAACCCTTACCACCCAAATTCCACCCAAAATGTGAGGATCGCCCTTAGATTAGTAGGAATTAAAAGCATTCATCTTCAATGCTTAGAGTGTGAACCGGTAGTATATTAGATTCTAGAACTTGTTTTGTGATGCATTCCGAGATCGCAAGTGAGGCTACACTTGTGTAGTTAGGAATAACTAAATGATAAGAGGCATTAGGATAACCCTTGTTTGATACCCGTAATATAATTACTTCTTCCACATCGGTTGAGTAATTCCCCCACACCCTTTGCGTTGTACTCATCTTTAGTACACGATACCCCTAGTTAACCCCTCAGAGCCTATCCTTTTCGCGGTTCTCGTGATATTTCGGTTTTCCCGGAATATCAATGAAGAGCATTGTTTACACCCCACCCCCAAATATACACCCAAATCGCCTTAGCCTACCCCTTATGCACTCACTTTTAGTGCAAATGTTTGTTATCACCCTAAACCCTTAGTTCAATTATCTAGTTGCTTGCATAAGTTGCTAAGTCGAGTCATATCCTTTGTATACAGTTTTGGGATGATTGGGATTCATGGGAAAAGTTAAAGTTTATGAAATGACGGGAAGGGAACGTTAAATTCAAATTCCCTTTGTTTGCATAATAATGTACCCCAAGTGTTTTGATCTTGTCAAATCGGGTCAAATTAGTGTTAGAATAATAAAAACTCAAGTGTAGGGATGTCCCTGTAAATCCCTAGTATTTTGATGTTATCGTAGAGGATGGTAGAGTAAAAGTGTAAAAAAAAAAAAAAAAAAAAAAAAAAAAAAAAAAAAAATCGAAAAAAATAGAAAAAGAGAAAAGAAAAAAAAATAGAGTGATAAAAAAAAAAAAAAAAAAAAAAAAAAAAAAAAAAAAAAACATACGGGCTACCATCCTACATCTATCCTTTAAATTTATGTTTGTTTATTTCAGTTATCTAGAGTTTAGAGTGTCGAGTCTTGGCTTAGCAACGCCATTCTTCATATGCAGTTAACATAAAGATTTTTGACTTACCACCACTAAATAGCCTATCCCACCAAAACCCTTATTTCCCTACCGTAAGCCTAACATTACAACCCTTTAAAGACCTCTTTGATAGTCTTTCCTAGGTGCTTACGCCAAAGCGATGGAGGTTTGATCTATTCTCAAGCCTATGGTAATCTATGTACTAGGACCGGTTAATGAGTGTTTATCTTCCATTTCCTATATTGTTATATTTCATTTATACACCTGAGAGAGATGTGAGTATCCAAACACCCCATGTGAGGTGCTAGTATGTAATTTCCGTGCTTGTTATGACTTTTGCGGGGCTTATATGTGTTGTGGACCGTTTTGAATTAATGCTGAATGACCCCTAACTTATAAATTAATTGGCTAAAAGCACATTTGCTTGAGGACAAGCAAATAACAAGTGTAGGGATATTTGATAAGGTTTTAAAAGGTACCATTTTGAGGGGTCGTTTAAGTCCTTATTTGATCACTTTTGTATCCGTTATTGCTTAATATCGTTCCTTTTCACTTTTTAGGTCTCGTGAAGGCAAAATGCTGTAATGGCACTTATTTGGACGAAAAGGTGCGAATATATGAAGAAAATGGCCAAAGTCGAAAGCAGACACTCACAGTCGCTGAATGAAGAAGGCGACGGCGTCAGGTTCTATTTGCGACGCCGTCGGAGAATTATTGTGACGGGTCAGAACGCAAAACTCGTGTTTTCAAGAGACGGCGTCTAGTTGTGAAAGAGTAGGCCGTCGCTACTCAGACGGCCTAGATGCGATCCAGACGACGTCAGAAGCTGAAGAGGACGGCGTCACGGACATAAGGTGACGCCGTCGCAAGGTTAACGTGGCCAAGACGAAACCCTAATGGCGGCGACACGACGGCGTCACTAAACATAAGGTGACGCCGTCGCAATTGTAATCTTATATATAGAATCCGAATTTTTCAGTCTTTGTGTGGAGAGTCTTTGGAGTAAAAACCTAAAACCGAACCTAAGGTGTCTTGTACAGTATTTTAGGGTTTTTAACCCTATCTTACACCAAGATAAGTCTTTGCTTCATTAATTCAATTATGTCTTTGATTATTTGTGTGTATGCTTGCATGTTCTCCATGTCCGGCTAATTTATTTGTGTGTTTGCTTAGGAAGTATGAAACTTAATTATTGAATATTGATTGGTTGTTTCTTATCTTAGTTGATTAATGATCTAGTAATGCGATAGATCATTCGTTGTGTACTTAATGCTTGATTCATCTTTATGAACCTTAGAGTATGATTACCTGAGTGATTGTAGGCTAAAACATCCGAAGAGTGCCTTAGAGTAGGAGTCTATAATCTCTACGTGGATTTGTAGACAAGACCCTTTGGTAAGTTCAAAGAGTTAGGGAGAAACGCATACCCTACAACTTTAGAAGCACAACGCAACTAGGAATAAGACGTGACACTCAACCATCAATAGGAGATAATTAAGGAGTAATACAAACTAAGTAAACACATCTTTAAACTATCATACGAGCACACATTAATTAGACATAGACTCCCACAACCTTAGTTTAGATAATTAGATAATAGTAGAGTAATCGGTAGAAATACCAACCCCCCAAATCCAATACCCGAGATTCGTACCTTTCCATTTTCATAAAATATAAAAAGATAAAAAATAATCTTCCTCAACCTTAACCTTAGCGTAGTAACTCCCTACTAGCATTCCTATTCCCCTAGAGAACGATATCAATACCCGTGGCTTACCCTAATTACTACACTACAACGATTAGGTTCACTGCCTAGGGTGTTATAAAACTTGCTCGAAGAAAAGGAAGTTTCCTTGACCCCGAACGACGCGTGTAGCGTTATCAATTGCTTAAGGGGAGGCAATCCAATGCCTATTCGGAGTTTTTGCCATTATAGAGAAGAAAATGGAAAAGTACTGCTTTTTGGTTATATGAAAGTACTGCACTAAAAGTACTGCTTTGGAAAGTACTGCACACGTGGAAAGCACTGCTTGTCTTATCAACGTACTGTTCCAACGGTTAAAAAGAGGGGTAAAATTCAAATAACGGTAACTTTGTTATTATGGGTTGTGATTTTTTAATCTCACCTATAAATAACTACTCTCCGAATTTCCCTCTCATCTTTATACTTAACAATCTTTTCCATATTTCTCTCTCTTTCATATTTACTATTCATCGAACCACTTTCTTTGTTAACAAACAATCAATGGCGAATCGAAACACAGTGTCTAAACACAACATGGTGGCTAATTTGGATAAAACTAAAGCTAATGTCGCATTCCATGATATTATTGATTTTCTCACTGGATCTCCAATCAGTTATGCACTTTTGGTAGAGCCAGATGTTATTGAGCCATGGATTCAACAGTTTTGGGCAACTGGTAGAACTCATATGGAGAATGATGAGTCTTATATACAGGCTAAGGTTGCTGGAAGAATTGTGAAAGTTAGTGAAGCTTCAATTCGTGAAGATCTATTATTTGATGACGAAGCAGGGGGTATCCGTTTTGACAAACAGCTTCTTTGGGATACCTTGAGAGATATTGGGTATGAAGGGTCTTTGACAGAAACAACATTTAAGAAACCCTTGTTTAGTCCGCATTGGAAGTACTTGGTACATGTATTACTTCATTGTATTAGTTCTAAGAGTACTTCATGGGAGCAATTTCGTTTTAATATAGCATCTGCTTTAGTGGGATTGGCTACAAATCGTATTTTCAATTTTTCAAGGCTAATTCTAGATGGTATGATATCTCACATTTCTCATGGATCACACTGGTTGATGTATCCAAGATTTATTCAAGTCTTCTTGAATAAACAACTTCAAGATGTACCAAAGCCCTCGAGCTTATTACCTGTTGTGGTACAACCTGCAAAGATTTTCAGTTTCATGGCTAGGAAGAGTGATTTGTTTTCTGGAAGGCATACTCCCTTGACTACTTCAATGATGGAGATTGTGCAAGCTATTAGAGATGAAGCTGCTACAAGTGAAGAACAAGAAGGTACTGCATCAACTTACTGCTTCTCAACATACTGCTTCTTCACAGGGTACTGATGCACAAGAAGATACTGCAGTTTCACCTACACCATCTCCACAACATTCTGAACATGCTCAGTCAGAACCCGAAATCAACCCATCATTATCTGAAGGAGATGTAGGCGTAATACCTCCTGAGGGATTGGTTCTGGATAATTATGTTTTGACACAGGAGTTAGTGAGACTGAAGAAGACTACTGAAGCTCAAGCTGCATAGCTTATGAAGTTGAACAAAAAATTTAAACGATTGAAGAAATTTGTCTGGCCTCTGGTTCAACATCACAGGTTGTGGGTAAAGTCTCAAAATAAGAAAGGAAGGAAGTTTAAACAGTCTTCTACAAGAAAAAAGGTTCAACAGCAATCTTCTATCCAATTGGGGAGGAATCTGGAGCAAGATAATTTGAAAGCAGATGTTGGGTTTTATGAAGAAAAAGAAGATGAACCTCAAGGTACTGAAGCACAAGTAAACATTGAAAGTACTGAGCCTGCAAGAACTGGAATTCAAAGTACTGGTGTACAAAGTACTGCTGATCAAGGTACTGCTAATCAAGGTACTGCTCTTCATGGAACACATAGACAAGAGCTGATTACACCAAGGACACTTAATTTTGATGAAGAAGCTGGTCCATCAACAATTCTACAAGAGGAAGAAGCTGATACACCCAAAGTAGTTCATACTGCAAGTGATGATGAGACAATTTCTGAGATATTACAGAGTATGACAAGACCAAAAGGTGTTACTATTCCAGGTGTTGCTGAATAACAACCACAAGCTTCTCAACCAATGTTAGATCCTAAGGACAAAGGCAAAGGAAAACTGGTGGAAACAAAGAAGAAGAAAAAACTTACTTTGGCAGAAATAAGAGCAATTGAAGTAGCCAAGAATGAAGAAGCTGCTAGGGAGCTACAAGCTAAATTTGATGCTGAAGTTGTTGTACCAGTAAAGGAACCTGAAGCTGTTATACCTAGAAGACCACTGAGTAAAGCTAAAGAAAGAAATGCCATGATGGCATATCTAAAGGGTCAAGGATATACTGGATTACAAAAGCTGAATTATATAGAGATGAAAGATTTGAATGAAACTGTTAGAAAAGCCTATCAGAAGCAAGTTGAGAGTATTATTTCTTTTAAGGATGATAAGCAAAAGGAGGATGTTAGTAAAAGAAGCTTGAAAAGAAAAAGAACAACTGAAACTGAACAGTCATCAAAGAAGATTGAGTTGAGATCATATACAGTTGATGAGCTGAGAAATTACATAAGAGTTGTTGACTTTGAGAATCCTAAATCTAAAGATGTTGCAGAAAAGAAATCAAAGATAACTACTTTTGAAGTTGTAGAATCACAACAAGATGGAGATTATCTGATGTTCCATAGAGAGGATAAAAGTTTCAGAACATTTAATTTGTTATGGGACATATTGCACATCATCAGCAGAGAGGATTTGTGGCATTTATATCAACTAGTGCAAGACTATTTTGAACACATTCCATCAGAAGGAATTGGTCTAGTATTGCTTGGAGATCTCACAACTATCTGGGAAACAGAGGAAACAAGTACTGATGCTATATGGAATAATCAAGAAGTATGGGAGATTAATAGCTGGAGATACTTTGATGAATCTGGAGTGCATTTTTTGGAGCTAGAAGATGGAACCATGATCCATATGTTAGTAGAAAGAAGATATCCACTCACATCAGATCTTATGAGAAGAATGCTAGATCATGGAATGGAAGTGGAAGAGGAGAATGAAACAGCACTGATAGTCATTGAATTATTCATCAAATGGACCACTATGGCTAATGATGATACATAAATACTGGTATGATTTTTAACTGTAATTGTTTTGATAAATCAGTACTTTATTCAAAGTACTACTGATCAAACAATACTTTAATCAAAGTATTGCTTGCAGCACAATACCAGTTAATGATTTTAACAGAAAATTTTTGTTAAAAATATTTTGAAACAGTGGATAAAAGCAACAAATGATTTTTGAGATGGTTATAACAAAAGGTTATCAATCCACCATGTTTAACAAAAGGATTGGCTAATCCATGAGCAAATGGCTCTGGTAAAGATATCTCAAATCCGTTATATAGTTGACAACTTGCTAATAAGTTGTATGGTAATCAACTCACCATATCAGCAAATGTAAAGAGTTGGCTAGCCCAGAAGAAAAATGGCTTGTGGTAAAGGCTGTGGAAAAACCATTTATATGGTAATTAGTTCACCATGGTTGCAAGAATTAACTAGTCCAAAAGGGTACGGCTTTTGGTAAAGACAAAACAAATCCGTTGATAGCTGATGATTTGCTAAAAATCATATGGTTATCAATGTACCATGGTCTTACACACCTAAACATTTGGCTACTCCAGAGTTAATGGCTTTGGTAAAGAGGCATCAAAATCCATTAAATTTTCAATGATTCACCTCTCACAGGAGTTTACACACCTGGAAGTGATGAGAATAGATTGAAACTTAAATGAACTGATGTACAAATTATCATATGTTGCTAAGTTGCTGAAAAGATGGAGCTTGCTGATTGTTGCTGTAAAGGATTACATATAAAGACTACTTTGATGATGATGATACAAGTACAGGGCATACAAAAATATAATCTAAAGATACAGACATAATCTTTCCTTGAAGACAAAGATGTTAGAGTTAAATATACAAAGGAACTTGAAATCAAGCAAGTAGAATTCAAGTTAGGGGAGGATTGTTGGGATATAGAAACTCAAAGTATTGAAGAGTTAAAGTACTGAAGTCAAAGTACTGCTAAAGAAGAAAGTCAAAGTACTGCTCGATAATCAAAGTACTGCAAGGTTAAAGGACTGTTATGCATAATCGTTAAGGATTATTATGTAATTCTAGAATGTTCTAAGTTTAGCTTAGTATTACTTGACGTACAAGGTTTGTAATTGTAAACCGACTAGGGTTATCATTAAGCCTATAAAAGGACCCCTAGATTGGCATTAGATGTACATGCATTATTAGAGTTTACTAAGTTCGATATTAGAGCTGTTAGGGATTGTTAGTGAATCTGTGTATCAAGCAGGTTCAGAGTTTTAATATAATCATTAAAGTTAAAGTTAATTCTTCTTAGCTTTGTTAAGTAAATTCCGCATACTTAATAGAGTTAGTTCAGTGTTTCTTTATTAGCAACTTAGGATTTATCCGAGGTTACTAAGTCCTTACAAGCTACATAAGTTAGTTTGGTTAGAATACATCGATCCAACAATCTCAACATTTTTTATGCATCACAAAGGAGGTAATATTACCAACAAAGTAGGATTCATCATTTAAAAACGGATAGTTATAAAGCTGTTTTTAGAGGGAAATCTCCCTCTGACAGCTCCCTTTTTAGGGATCCGTGGTGGGAACCATGGGTGTACCATAACACCCCAAGCTTTCTTATTTAAGCAAGCACTTGAGATACCATTTGACTCATCCCTTGCAATCATATTGTTAGGTCACCATAAGTTAACACAAGGATCAATATGTAAGAAATAAGATGAAAGAAAGATTGGTTGAACACACAAACACATACACGTATGAATACTAGAATATTAGGCGTAGGAAATGTATTCAAGTGAACAACCAACCTTCAAAGAAAGGTTTACATGTAGTATTTATAGGGAAGGGAACTAGGGCAACATGTCTAGTCCCTTCTTTCATTATTGGTCTTGGGCCAAGGCTTATGGGCTTTCTACGTAAGCCTTGCCATTAATAACTAACATAAAAGCCTAGTTTAAGCAACCTATTACATACTAATTACTAACACTTGAAATACAAGTTAGGAGTGATTCCAACAATCTCCCCCTAAGTGTTAGTAAGTAAATGATGACTCCAGCAATCTTGGATAAGTTGTTGATGTTGATGTAATAGCAGTTGCTTTGACGTCTTATGACATTCCTCTTTCTTGTGAGAAGAAGTGACTTGATTCCAACAATCTACCCAGTGTGAGGATCTCGTTTCTTTTGAAGTTTTCAGCTTTGACGTCTTCGTAATCTTTGTTCTTTGTTCTTTGTTCAGGTGTGGATATGGTGATGTTATGTTGTTGTTGTCTGCATCAGATCAGCTTCGTTGCTCAGGTGTCTCCACGTCTTTCTCTAACATGCTCACACGCTCTTTGACGTTGGATTTTAGTTATGATGTAGTTCTCTTAGTCTTTATACTTTGTAGATTCTTTGGCTTTGAAGAAGAATCATTATGACTTTTGTGTTGCCTTTCGAGAGAACTTCAATTTGTGTTGTTGTTGGTATGAGCATGTGAAGAATCAGCACGATCATCTCCCAGGAGCATCCATAAGAAAAAAACATGAGAATGGGTTAGTGATAAACACCAATCGATCACTGTGGTTGTTTCTTAGGGAATTGACAACTACGATTGTTCTTCTGATGAATGTCTTGATTCCATTCACCTTGGTCGGGCGAATCAGTCGTCCGAATCCCATAAGGGACAGTTCGCATTACATTGAACGAGTTCAAGTAATGACCCACATCTTCAGGACTCGATTCTTGAAAGGAATCTCCTTAGCGGGATTTCCAGCACTTATAAGTTCGAACTTCGAGTGTGTTAACAGCATAGTGTGAAAACACATCTCTAATTCCAGCAAAGGCTGTTCCTGAACTAGAGTCCCTCAAGTAGGATAACACGATGTACCAAAGTACACCTACAATTCAGGTGAGTCGCTGAGGTACACCGAAGCATCACCCCACGATTGTAGACCGTTTGAGACAACACTAAGCGTAACCCACAAGGAGTTACCGAAGCGACCTGCTGTCAGGGCTGTTTGGTGTTGACCCTGGCAGGAGTTTCCATTCAATCACTGAGGATCACAATTGTGAACCTCTCATAAATGTTCTCGATAGATTGGTAAGATCTGTGAAGGACTCGATAATGTATCACTTGCGTCCTTAATGTTGAACGACAAGTGATGAAATGTCAAGTGTTCCTAAGAGATCTTTTGATGAATCTCGTGGCTCTAGACTCAATAGTGCGGTTTGGTTTTCTTGAGCAGAGACTAGAGAGAGGGTCTCCTTCTTCAATACCAGCATTCTCTAGGAGAAAGCCGATAGTTTACGTAGGGTTCCATGTGAGAATGAAACAAGCTTCTGTTGAGAGAAACTTGAGTGGCTAAGAAGATTTAGTGCATGCGTCACTGGGTCCATGACGACTTTAATCTTCAATACCGGTGTCATCTAGTGACAACCAGTAGCATATGTATTGAACTCGGTGTCTGCCCTAAGTTGAATAATTTGGAGGGCTATTTCTTTTCACCCTTTTATTTACTTTTCTTTTTAATTCTTCAACTTCTTCTTTCTCCGATTCTCATTTTCTCCTTTTATAATCATACCTAAGGACTTCTAAATTCCAACTATTGGTACTGTCCTTGGGTAGATCCCTCCAGCTCTGGCGGATCATAGGACGGTTACTCCTAACCTTAGTCACCTTATAACTCCATGACTATCCTACGTTGCCATAAAACCATTTTCTCGAAAATCTGTCAAAGTGTTTATGAGTGAAAACATTTTGTAATACTTCCAGAGTTTTGTATTTTCAGAAAGACTCCCCTCCACATGTGTTCAAGTGTTTTGACAGAAATCTGCACAGTGAGGGTAGAGCTCGCACTTTTGAATTGATCGACTCAAGATAGACGATTCCCCGCGAGACACGATTACGTTGTATAGTTAAAGAGATACATTGTCAGCTTTTAGGTGACAACTAGCTCTAATAACTACCTTGAATATGAGGACAAACCTCGAAAGGTTGTCAAACCCGTCAAGGTTCATGTCTATCAAGAGTTTCTCGAATAGGTACGATCTACTCGGATAAGTCTTACAAGACAAATATTTTCGATGCATGACAGTTCAGATCTCGTCAATTCATGGGTTAAGTCTTAGCACACGAAGATTCATTCACAATTTCAACATATTTGTATCACACAATTTTTCTCCCCCTAAAAAATAGCATATAAATGTTATTTTTTGATGAAATTTTGATATCGAATATAACCATTTTGAGTTTTGTAGGAAGATTTCCACGTAGAACGTTTTATGAACAAAGAGTTTTAGCAAATAATCCCCCTCAACAAGTAATACTAACTTTTGAGGTTTTGAAAAACATAAGGGGAAGTACTTGTTCTTTTGAGCAAAACTTTGAAATATGAAAGTTTTGATAAGTTTTACTCAAAAGTAAGAAGCTTTCGCTCCTTTTATAAGGATTGTGGCACTGATGCGTACCACAGGGTCCTTTCATTACAAGTACGGGTTGTACACTGTTATGTATGCACAAGCCATTTTCAATTATACAAATCATATTATCCAAATATAAATCAATGAAATAGTTTAAGGACTACCAGTCAATCCTTCAATAAGACCGGGAGTTCTCTCTTGACGTTGATAACCCGTAAGTGAGAAACTCTCTCTCCCATCCACAAAGCTCTCTAGCCTCCGCATGTGATCCTGATAAAATAGCCTCTCATCTATCATTGTGATTATCTTCCTAGCATCCCTCCTTTCCTTAAAATTCCAACGCTTCTTTGACCCAATTCCTTGTTGTATATCCTTCAACCGATATGCTAGCCCACACGAACCAACTTCAACGTGCGATCGCAGAACTTGTGAAGCTCGTTGCACTCCATGAAGTAGTTGTGGTGAAGTTCACAGCGGTAAACAACTCCAAACTTCGGTTTCTTCAGAATGGTGTACTCAGATAGTTGGTTGATGTCGGGAAAATGTAGCAACGGTTTCGTGAGATTGACTTGTTTCTGGTATGATTCCACAGCAAGTTGAAGAACTTCAACATGTTCCTGGATCACTCTTCTTCTAATGAATATCAACAATGACATGATGTACTGGAGCTAGATGTTGGTGGAGAATTGTCTCATCCGACCTTGTAACTTAGCCAGATACATGTTGTCACAATTCTCAATTTCCGGTCAATTCTCAAATCTACTATTCATCTCGGGAATTTATTATTCATCGGTTACTATTCATCATTTTACTATTCATCGTTTTTGAAGTCGATTTGATATTCTGAGAACGTATTTCAAAATTTTACTATTCACAAAACACTATTCATCCCCAGAGAAAAAATTATATTTACAACCATTATCTGCATATTAGTTCATGCATGGGTTTGCATAGTTCATTAACGTACATTTTCCTATTAAATAAACGCTATCGCATAATCATGTATTTTGAACATTTGATCCGACACTTCCAAAAATTATCCTAATATATTTTTATACTCATATTAAGATTATAAAAATAATATTATTAGTTTACCCGGTGTTTTAAATTTATTTTGTATATAAATTGTTATATTTATATAATTACGACGGTTTTCGTAAATACTACTCGATAATTATTATTTCACTCAATTTTTGTAAGAAAAGTATTTTTACAATTTTTATGACTTTGACATATTTTATTTTGTTCCGTTAAAATTTATTTTTAGCTAACGCTACCCTAAATACCTAATTATATACACAAATTACCAACTATACTTAAACAATTACACTTTTACTAATACATTTATACATTACATTATACAAAAATGCATTACTCTTTTATTTTTATTATGTATGTCGACATATAGGATGACACACACATTTGGATACAAAAATATCAACAAGATACTATCATACTTACATATTTTAATTATATTCTAATACTAGCACATACATACATAATTATCTAAGGTGAAAAAAAACATATACTCTCTCATTCTCATCATCAAGAACCGGCCATAGTAAGACCAAGGAAGAAATCCAATATTTTTGCAAGATCAAGTTTAATTATCAACTCTAGTATACCCTTAATCAAGGTTTTGAAATAAAAACTTAGGGTAATTAGGAAAAACCTTGTTCTTTAAACCTCATCACTACACTAGTAAGCATTTCATGATCATTTTTATTCTTCCATATTCATACTTTGGTCATTTGTATCATGCTTGAGAAAAACATGCAAGTTATATGATCATCTATACCACTTTATTTGTTTTTAAGTACTTATAATGAATATATATCATCCTATAATTATCCCTTGAAACATATCATTTTTTATGATGTCTAGGAACCCATGACACCCTAAGAAGGTGTATGGTAGGTTTAGAATAGCTTTGGCGTTGATTTGAAGTGGTTAAAATAAGTATTACGCGAGAAAAATCCATTTCGACAACAATATATAAGGGTCTGATCATTTTTGCTAATTCTGGAAATTTCGACAGTTTACAAAATATTTTGGGCTGGATATTCAGAAAATATTTTGGGCTTGAACGGGTTAAAACGGAGTTATAACGAAGAAGTTATACTATTTTCAAGTTTAACGATGAAAACTATATTTTCCGGAAAAATCAGCATGCTGTCCAGATTTTTACGAGTCAAAAATGAGTGTTAAACGTTTTCTAAATGAGTCGATTTATCAAAAATATATTAGTATACTTTAACACGAAGCTAAGGACATATAAAACGTAGAAAACGGACTTATAACGACTAAATTACACGCGTTTTAAACAAGGTTATCGTAACTTTTATTACAAGTATAAAACACTAATATATTTTCTAATAGCCAAAAACTAGTTGCAGCTAAGGACCATGTTGGGAGTCGTTTTTATCATCGATGAAATACTTTTTATAAAACGATGTCTTCTAGTAAAAGTAAGTTCGCCTAGCCTATTTTCCAAAACGTTCAACTGTTCGTCAAACGGAGTTGTAATGAATAAAATACGGTCACTCAAACATTGCCGAAAACTACCCTTAAATAATATTTTTGGTACATGTACCCTACTTTACCTATGTTTTTCTCCATGATCGAGACCTCTAGGATCAAAAGTTAAAAGATAAAACCTTGAGATAATGCTACAAGCTTTCCAAAACCATTGAGTTTGTTTCCTAACACTCGATATTCACTAATTTACGACTAACTTTTCGAGGCCATTTAGTCACTTTCATGAATTGTCAGATTATATTGTTTTACGACGAAAAACTATAATTTCTTAATAAATCACTAAATGATTATCGTAGGATATCATTTCGATGTAAGTACTTGTAAAGTAATTTATAACTTGATAAGACGTTGTAAACTTATTTTCGACGATAAACTTTATTTTCAAATGTACAAGTGGTATGGATATCATATGAGTTTGCATGCACGACATTGTTTCATGACTTACATTAGAACACATCATTCATATTAGGTTGCGGATAGAGATCGCACCTCATTTCAGGGTATCTACTTTTGTCATTATAATCATTCCACCAGGTGAGTTCGTAGCCCCACTTTTACTCGTTTAATTGTTTTACAAACTCTTTGGGGGAGATACATGCTGTTGGATCGATATACTTTAATCAAACTAACTTAACTAGCTTGTTAAGGTTTAATAACCTCGGATAAATCCTAAGTTATTAACAAAGAAACACTGAACAATCTTTATTAAGTACGCGGAATTTACTTAACAAAGCTAAAAAGAAACTTTATTAATAAAACTCTAAATCTGCTTATTATGCAGATACTCTAATACAACTCTAAGATATTCGAACTTTTCTCTAAACTCTTAATTCGTAAACTCTAAAACTCTTTTTCTGAAATCGTACCTCTAATGCCAATCTAGGAGTCCTTTTATAGGCTCAAGGATATCCTAGTCGGTTTACAATTGATAACCTTGTACGACAAGTAATCTAAACATGGAATACAATACTTTCCATAAACTAATATAACAGATCTTCTGTCCTAGCAGTACTTTGACTTTATCTTGCAGTACTTTGACTTTATCTTTAGCAGTACTTTGACTCTTTGACTTCTTCCAGTACTTTGCAGCTTACAGTACTTTCATATCTTCAGTACTTTGATATCTTCAGCACTTTCATATCCCAACAATCCTCCCCTAACTTGAATTCTACTTGCTTGACTTCAAGTTCCTTTGTGAATATATCTTTAACAGCTTCATCTTTTAAAATGGATTGTTCTTTAGTCTTTAGATTATATCTCTGTAGAATCTTGTGCTCTTGTCAAAGTATCTCTTAGAATTGTTTTCACCACAGCAGCATTCAGCAATCTCCATCTTTTCAGCAACACAGCAACATATGACAATGTGTACAATAATTTAAGTTTAAGTTGCATACTATTCTCATCACATCTAAGTGAATCATTGAAAATTCAATGGATTTAGAACTCTTTACCAAAGCCATTATCTTTGGAGTAGCCAAATGTTTTGGTGTGTAAGACCATGGTACATTGATAACCATATGATTTTTAGCAAACCACCAGCTATCAACAGATTTGTTTTGTCTTTACCAAAAGTTGTACCCTTCTGGACTAGTTAGTTCTTTTATCTAATGGTGAACTAATTACCAATAATGGTTTTTCCACTGCCTTTACCACAAGCCATTTCTTGTGGGCTAGCCAACTCTTCACATTACTGATATGGTGAGTTGATGACCATCCAACTTATTAGCAAGTTGTCAACTAAAAACGGATTTGATATATCTTTACCAGAGCCGTTTGCTCATGGATTAGTCAATCCTTTTGTAACCATGGTGGATTGATAACCTATTGATGTTATCATCACAAAAACCATTTATTCAACCTTTATTTCAAAAATATTTATTATTTAGCAAAAAGGTTTCATCTAAAATTTTACTTAACTGGTTTAGTTTAGCAAACAGTACTTTGATGAAAGTACTGTCTGACTAGCAGTACTTTGAATAAAAGTGCTGACAAAAAGTATTTATTCAAAAATCATACCAGTTATAGATCATTCTCAGCAATGGTAGTCCAGTCTATAAGCAAATTGATAACCATGCAAGCAATTTCATCAGCCTCTTCTACTTCCAATCCATGCTCTAGCATTCTTCTCATGAGCTCAACAGTAAGAGGATATCTTCTTTCTGCAAACATGTGAATCATTGTTCCATTTTCTAGCTCAAAGACATGAACTCCAGATTCTTCAAAGAATCTCCAGCAAACTATCTCCCAGTTTTCTTGATCCTTCCAAATATCATCAGTACTCTTTTCATCAGTTTCCCACATGGTTATGAGATCCCCATGTAAAACCAATCCAATCCCTTCTAACGAATTATCTTCAAAATAAGTCTTCACAGCATGATATAAGTAGAATAGATCTACTCTGTCTATGATATGCAGCAAATCCCATAGCCTTTTAAAAACTCTGAAACATTTATCTTCTTTGTAAAAAACCATGTAATCTCCATTCTTAGATTTCTCAACTTTGAAAGCACTGATCTTTGATCTGTTCATCTTCATGTCATTATCTTCATCTGTATAATCAAAATCTACCACTCTGAGATAATTCTTCAATTCATCACTAGTCTCAGATCCTAATTCAACCTTCTCTTTCTTTGAAAACTGAACATCTGTAGCTTCAGTTTTTCTTTTCCTCTTTAAGTTTTTCTTCCTTTCAGCTTCAGTCCAAAAAGCTTCATCTCTAAAATCTTTAATGCTTGCAACATCTTTCTTATAAGCTTCTCTCTCAGCATCATATAATCTCTTCATATCCACATAATTTAGCTTCTGTAATCCTTTAAATCCTCTGCTTTTGAGATATGCCATCATTGCATTCCTTTCTTTAGCTAAATTAGGTCTTCTTGTCATGAATCTAACAGGTGTTGGAGACTGTAAAGGTTCAGCAGCTTCAGCATCCAATTCATCTTGCACTTTTTGAGCTGCTTTTCTATCCAAAGCTTCTTGAGCTTCTCGTTCTTCTCTATCTTTAGCATTTATCTCTTCTTGAACTTTTCTAGCTGCAGCTTCATTCCTTGCAACTTCAAATGCTCTAATTTCTGCTAAAGTAAGCTTCTTTTTCTTAACTTCAACCAAAACACCTTTTCCCTTGTCTTTTGGATCAATTGCAGGTTGATCAGTTCTTGGTTGTTCTTCTTCTTGTGCTTCTCTAATAGTAACACCTCCTCTTGGCTGTGACAGATCAAGAATTGTAGCAACTAATTCATCATCACTTGGTGAATGAATAGGTTTAAATCTAGCTTCCTCCTCTTCCTCTATAACAGTTGTAGAAGGACCAGCTTCTTCATCAAAATTCAAAACCCTTGGAGTTATTGGTGTTATTACTTCTGGCCTAGATGTATCATGAAACTCAGTACTTTGATGTTCAGTACTTTGTTTATCAGTACCTTGATGTTCATCAGTACCTTGAACATCAGTACCTTGATTATCAGCAGTACCTTGAACATGTACTTCTTCTTGTTCCTCAGAAAAATCTTCTTTCTTCTTCAAAACATCTTCTTCAGATTCTTTTGTCTTCATAACATCTTCTTTCAAATTATCCTTTTCTGAATTCCTCCCCAAGTTGACAGAAGATGATTTAGGAACCGTCTTTCTTTTCAAATCCTTACGAAGTGCTTTTCGACGTTTATTCTCCTCCTTAACCCATAAGTTGAAACCTTGAATATAAGGTTTAACAAAATTTCTCAACCAGAAGTAATTTCGCTTTAACTTCCTAATAGTTTTAGCTTGTCGCTCAACAGTCTTGTTCAACCCAGCAAGCGCCTTTGTCAAAGCATATTTATCCATAGTTAAACCTTCACGAGGTATAGAATGAGCATCACCTTGAACTTGCGAATGTTCCTCTGAACCAGAAACAAATGGTTGAGGAGATGGAGTAGGTGTTCTCTCAATCTCTGCTTGGACCTCAGGACTTGGAGAAACATCACCCTGTAGAGATGCAGTACCTTCACGAGAAGCAGTACTTGCAGATGCAGTACCTTGTGAGGCAGCACTTTGTGAAGCAGTACCCTGTGCAGAAGCAGTACCTTCACTTTCTTCATCCTCTTCAGCACGTACAGCTTGAACAACTTCCATCATGGAAGTAGTTAAGGAAATATCTCCACCTCTGAACAAATCACTGCGCCTAGCCATGAATGTATAGATCTTGGCTTGTTGCACAATAACAGGTAGTAAAGCAGTAGGGTTAGGAATATCAGCCAATTGCTTGTTTAGAAAAACCTGTATAAATCTTGGGTACATCAACCAAGGTGCCCCAGAAGATATATGAGAGAGCATTCCATCCAAAATAAGCCGTGAAAAATTAAATACTCTGTCCGTAGCTAAACCAACCACTGCAGATGCAATATTTGAACCAAACTGCTCCCAAGAAGTGCTTTTAGAACTTATGCAATGGAGCAAGACATGGATCAAAAATTTCCATTGAGGACAGAATAAGGCCTTCTTAAAAGTTTGTTCAGTCAAAGAACCTTCATAACCCAGATTGCTAAAAGTATCCCAAATCAATTGCTTGTCAAATCTAACAGCCCCATCTTCATCTTCAAATAATAAATCTGCACGAATAGATGCTTCTGTGATCTTGATAGTGCGACCAGCAACAGTTGATCTAATATAGTATTCATCCTCCTCCATATTGTCTCTAGCATTAGCCCAAAATTCTTGAATCCATGGTTCAATTATATCCGGCTCCACTAAAAGAGCATAACTAATAGGCGACCCAGTAAGATAATCAATGATATCATAAAACACCACATTTGCCTCAGTCTTATCCAAATTAGCCACCATATTGTGCTTCGAAACAGTTAAACGATTCACCATTGTTGAAAGAGTGAGCACAATAGAAAGATTGTATCGAATAATAAAGAGATGGTAATTGGAAGTTATGTATGGAAAAGATATGTAGTAATAATATGAGAGGGAAAATCGGAAAGTAGTTATTTATAGGTGAGATTTGAAAAATCACAGCCTAAATAACAAAGTTACCGTTATTACCAATTACCCTTCAATATTACCGTTGGAACAGTACTTTAATACGACAAACAGTACTTTCCACATAAGCAGTACTTTCCCAAGCAGTACTTTCCCAAGCAGTACTTTCAGGAAAACAGTACTTTGCCAAATGCCTTCATAAAAACTAAGTATAAACTAACATCCTCCCCTCAAGCAATACACAGGACTATATCTAACACCTTATAGTCCTCCCCTTAAACATAGCTTAGTAGTTAATCATTCCAATGCTCACGACCAAGTGATTGAATCGTGACACATCAAAACCTTTGGTGAGTAGATCAGCTACATTGTCATCCGTGTGAACTTTAACCACATTAATAAGCCTATGCTCATAACAGTCTCTGATAAAGTGATGCCGAATCTGAATATGCTTTGTCTTGGAATGATACACAGGATTCTTCACAATACAAATAGTACTCTCATTATCAATATTGATAGGAGTATTCTTAAAGTTGAACCCATAATCCAATAGTTGATTTTGCATCCATAAAACTTGACCACAACAACTTGCAGCAGCTACATATTCAGCTTCAGTAGATGATGTTGCTACAATTTTCTGCTTCTTGCATTGCCATGAAACTAACCTTCTTCCAAGATATTGGCATCCACCGGTTGTGGATCTTCTATCATAGTTATCTCCTGCATAGTCACTGTCTGAAAAAGCTTCTAAGTGAAAAGGTGACTCTTTAGGATACCACAACCCCAACTTAGGTTGTTGTTTCAAATAACAGAATATTCGCTTGACAGCATTCAGGTGAGAGATCTTTGGTGAAACTTGAAATCTGGCACATAAACAAACTGCAAACATGATATCAGGCCTTGATGCAGTAAGATACATAAGAGAGCCAATCATAGATCTGTATAACTTGACTTCAACAGGCTGTCCATCTTCATCTTTTCCCAATGAATTGATAGATTTAATAGGTGTAGTAACAGCCTTCATATCAGCAAAATTAAACTTCTTAAGTATGTCTGTAACATACTTGTCTTGACTAATAAAAATCCCTTCCTTGGACTGCTTAACCTGAAGTCCTAAAAAGAATGTTAACTCTCCCATTGAACTCATTTGAAATTCCTTCTGCATCAGCTGCTCAAACTCCTTAACCATAGACTGTTTGGTAGCCCCAAAGATAATATCATCAACATACACTTGAACTAACATGATATCCTTCTTGTCTCTCTTGATAAACAAAGTCTTGTCAATAGCTCCTCTTCTGTATCCATGTTTTAATAAGAATGTAGAGAGCCTCTCATACCAAGCTCTAGGTGCCTGATGAAGACCATATAAAGCCTTAACCACCTTATAGACTTTGTTTGGATGCTTAGGATCTTCAAAACCTGGAGGTTGTTTCACATACACCTCTTCTGTAATAGTGCCATAAAGAAATGCACTCTTGACATCCATCTGATAGACTTGAAAACCCATATAAGAAGCAAAAGCAAGAAAGATTCTAATAGCTTCAATCCTTGCCACAGGAGCAAAAACCTCATCATAATCTACCCCTTCTTCCTGTCTATAACCCTGAGCAACTAACCTTGCCTTGTTCTTGATAACATTGCCTCTTTCATCTCTTTTAACTCTAAAGACCCATCTTGTTCCAATAACTCTCTTCCCATCTGGAAGATCACATAAAACCCAAACCTCTTGAAGTTTAAATTGAAGAAGTTCTTCCTGCATAGCTTCGACCCAGCTCTCTTTAGTCAAAGCTTGAGCAATATTCTTGGGTTCCTCTTGAGAGATGAAACAAGTAAATAAGCAGGTTTGATGGTCCTTATGATTTAGCCTGTTTTGTTTATACACAAAGCTAAGTAAAGCATTATGAGGTTTTGTGAAACCCTTAGCTTTGTGTCTTGTCATAACTCCAGAAGTAGAAGGACCAATGATTTGATCAGTTGGATGATTCTTATGAATTCGTAAGATTGGCGACTGGGGAACTTCATATGTATCATCTAAGTTAGTATAATCAGCACCTTCATTGGAATTTGTGAAAATACCTTCATCTTCAAGCTCATCATCAGTTTCTTCTAACTCAGGCATGGTAGGATCATCCAAATCATCTAAAGTACTGACAACTGGTGCAGCAGTACTTTGGTTGAAAGTACTGTCCAAAGTACTGTAAGAGTACTCGACAGTCTTGTTCTTCTTCTTTGCCTCTTCATAAGCTCTCCGTTGTTCATCAGTGTAAGAATGTGCTAATACATCTTGAAGAAGCATCTGATTAAGTTCCTCTTGAATAGATTGATCCTCAGCAGATAATGAGGATTGTGGTGCAACAGTACTTTGTTTTGGCGAATCAGTACTTTGCTTAGGAACATCAGTACTTTGTTTTGGACTCATAGGATCTTTATCAGGAATAGCATCAGGTCTAAGATGAATATCATGAACAACATATTGAATATCTTCTTCATTATGCAAAGGTTGATTTTCTTCTCTAACAGGTACATAATTCATTGAAGGAGATAAAATCTCAAGATCAAACATCCAATCAGGACCCTTCCCTTTCTCATTGTCTTGATCCTCTAAAAACTCAACATGAAGACAATCTTGAATCTTCTTAGTAACTCTGTTGTAGACTCTAAATCCTTTACTGTTATGCAGATACTCTAAATCCTTTACTGTTATGCAGATGCTCTGATACCACTTGTTGGATCGATATACTTTACTGTTAGTGCAATATCCCAATAAGTAGCCTTCTTCAGACTTGCCATCAAACTTCCCTAGATTATTGTCACACCCTCGCCGGAGGCGGAAACACGAGGTGTAACGGAAGGGAACATAAGCACAAGATAATAGAACATACCAACATTAGATTAAAAAGAAATAAAACACCATTACAATACTTGTTTAGCCGTCATCGGCAAATATATTACAAAGTTTAGTTCCCAAAATATTGCGTTCTATTACATAATGATTTGTATTGACAAGGGAAAACTTCATTATGCAAGACTTGGTAGAAAAAGCTTACTAACGATCACCTGAAATGCATGAGAGAAAAACGGGTCAACTATGAAAATAGTTGGTGAGTAAACACGTTTATCAAAAATAAGAAAAACTCGTAAGAAATATCAAAGCTTTCGGTCGACGAAAATAAATAAAATAGTCCGCAAAGCAAAGGCATTGTAAATCCACTCAGTTCCAAGTTCCGCCCATACAAAACTTGCAACCTGTGTGTTCACAACCCACTGCCAAAAGTAGTATGTCTAAAAGTCAAGTATAAACGGTCATAATAGTTCACAATATTGCACCACGTATATAATCATTCAGGGATGCTCCGAACATGGGAGACTTTGCACTGCTCCAACAAGGGAGACTCCTTTGTCACTCGGCCACCTAGGCGAGATTTATTGAGACGCTCCACCAATAAGGCGAGACTTTATAGTGATGCTCCGAACATGGGAGACTCCTTTGTCACTCGACCACCTAGGCGAGATTTATTGAGACGCTCCACCAATAAGGCGAGACTTTATAGTGATGCTCCGAACATGGGAGACTCCTTTGTCACTCGACCACCTAGGCGACATTTATTGAGACGCTCCACCAATAAGGCGAGACTTTATAGTGATGCTCCGAACATGGGAGACTCCTTTGTCACTCGACCACCTAGGCGAGATTTATTGAGACGCTCCACCAATAAGGCGAGACTTTATAGTGATGCTCCGAACATGGGAGACTCCTTTGTCACTCGACCACCTAGGCGAGATTTATTGAGACGCTCCACCAATAAGGCGAGACTTTATAGTGATGCTCCGAACATGGGAGACTTTTAGGGTCATAGCATGTACGGTTCAATATATTCAAACAAGTCATAAGTTCATAATTAAATCCAAGATTCTAAGTCAAGTTCAAAAGTTCAAGTCTAAAGAGTTCATAGAAGTAAAAATCAATTTAGTTCAAATATGGTTCATGCATTTCGCCCCAAAAATATAGTAAAACGGTAAAAAGGGGATGTGATTACTCACTTGGTAAACTGGTGTGATGACAAAAGTGGGTACACTGAGGTATAATGTGATGCGTCAACCGGGACCTATTACGAATGATATGATATGTCATGAGTTGCAATGTAATGTTATGCATGCACTTCGTATGTTATTTATACCATTTGCGAGTTTTGAAAATATTACTTATCGTCGAAAAATATTCGTTTGACGTCTTGACCAATCAAAAATCACTTTACAAGTTTTTACGTCAAAATGTCATCCTACAATGGTTTTATAATGATTTTTGGTGAAATTATCACTTTTCATCGCAAAACAATGTCGTCGGAATTTTCATGAAATCAACAAAAATGGCTTTGAAAAACTAGTCGTAAAATGGTGTACGTTGTATCGATATCTAGAAGTTTCAGTTCAGGAGTTTTCGTCCAAAAGGTCTCGATCATAAAGATATTAAGGGCTAAAGATAGTGATTTTGGCTAATTGTGTGCAGAAAATGAGTTTCGGCCAAGTTTGAACATCCGTAATTAATTTACTATAACTCCGCTTTACAAACAGCTTTTTGTTTTGAAAAAATATGGCCGATGAACTTGATTTTACTAGAAGACATTTCGTTCCAAAAAGTTTCACATCATGGTTAAAAACTGCCGCAAACATGGTCGTTACAGCTAATGTAATACTTGTAACGTAAAAATAATATAGTTTTTCAGAAAATAATATTTACGGCAACTTTATGAAAAAGTGCATATCTTTGTCGTTTTAAATCCGTTTTCTACGTATAATACGTCCTTAGCTTCGTATCGAAGTAAACTAATATATTTTTGACTAGTCGAAATAATTTGTGAAGCTTAAGGCTCGTTTTTGACCCGAATAGAGTAAAAACTGCATGCTGAATTTTCTGAAAATAATACGTTTCGTCGTCAAACTTTAAAAATCCATAACTTCTTCGTTATAAGTCCGTTTTTATCCGTTCAAGCGGCCACGGATTCGTTTTAAAGTATATTTTCTAAATATCAAGGCCAAAGTTTCGTACCAACAGTAGGTTTTTCCAGAAATTCGAATTAAGGACAGAACATAAATATATAGTTATCGAAAATAGTTTTTCTCGGACAAAACCTATTCTAATCCCTTTAAATCAACTCCAAAGCTAATCTAATCCTACCATACACCTTCTTAGGGTGTCATGGGTTCCTAATCACCATCAAAACCAAGAATACCATGGGAATATTTATAGGATGACCATAGTATATAAATAACTCTAAAATCATGAAATAAAATGGTATAAATCACATATCATGCATACTTGCTCCAAAAATGAAAAGAAACATATGAAAATGAAAAGGAATCATGAAAATGATAAAAACATGCTTACTAGTGAAAATGATGAGGTGTAAGTAACAAGGATTATCCTAAATACTCTTGGTTTTTATTTCAAAATCATATAAAGAGTATATACTAGATTGTTAATGCTTGAATCTTGCAAAATTTTTGATCCCTTGCTAGATCTTGATGATGAACCGGTTTTATGGAGAGGAAATAAAGGAGAGAAAAGATTTTATCAACTAGGTGAATAATGAAAGTAAGTGAATGAATGAATAAGTTGAAATTTTTGCCTTGAGTATAGATTTATACTATCAAAGAGACAAGTTACCAAACCATTTAATGCCACCCTCTCATAGGGCCGGTTTATGGGGGTGTTGTTCCTCAATTATATAATTTTTTTTTTTTTTTTTTTAAATGTATTGAGTAATAACTTGTAACAATTTTAAGAAAAGTGTAAGTAATTATAGGAAATATGTACAAGTAAGGGTAAATGGAAATTTTTGGGGCAAGTAAGTTTTTAATAGTTCAAAATAGAATGTAAGGAGATAATAAAAATTGTAAAAATACTTTCCTTGTGAAATTTGGGTGATAAAATAATTATCGTATAATTTTTAAGAAAAACGACGTAATAATTTAACTTTAACGATTTATGTACCAAATAAATTCAAAACACTAGGAAAACTAAAAATATAGTTTTTATGAACTAAATGTAAGTTTAAAAATACATAGGGATCATTTTTGAAAGTAATGGATTAAATATTTAAAATAATAACTCACGCGATAAAGATTATTAAATATAAAAATTACGCGTTGAAGGTGAAATGAAATGTCGTGAATGAACTAATATGATGCATTTTTTATTTTAAGAAATGACCGGAATTTGAGAATTGTGACAATTATCAATGGTATTCAAAATAGTAAGAGGGCATCCAAAAGGCTTCATAAAACGAATGTTGGGTTTATTGCCCATCAGCAATTCATAGGGTGTCTTTATCTGTGGTTTTGTAACAGAAACCCTGTTGAGTACATAACATGCAGTACTTACAGCTTCTGCCCAAAATTGAATAGGGAGATGAGAATCAGCTAACATGGTCCTTGCAGCTTCAATCAAGGTTCTATTTTTCCTCTCTGCAACACCATTTTGCTGTGGTGTTCTAGCAATACTAAACTCCCTTTTTATGCCTTTATTTGCACAAAAATCATCCATAGGCTTATTCTTGAATTCAGTTCCATTATCACATCTAATACCTCTAACCTTGAGTCTTAATTGATTTTCAAGTGCTATTATAAGAGTTTGAATAGCATCAAAGGTATCATCTTTAAAGCCCAAAAAGAAAACCCAACTGAATCTACTACAGTCATCAGTAACAACTAAGCAGTACTTCTTTTTATTTAAACTTGCCACAGAGACAGGTCCAAATAAATCCATGTGTAATAGCTCCAATGGTTCTCTGATATTTCTTTCATCAAGCTTCTTGCAGGAAGCTTTGTGTTGTTTACCCTTCTTGCATGCCAAACATGATTGATCATTCCTGTAAGTCTTTGAAGGTAAACCTCTAACTAAATTTCCTTTGACCAATTTGTTGATGTTCTTGAAATTTACATGGCCCAATCTTCTATGCCATTGATGTGCCTCTTCAGATGTTGCCTTAGCCACCAAACATGTGGCTCTACCATAAGAATGTAGACTCTTCATGTCTAAACTATACACATCATTTGTCCTTGGTACCCTAAGTACTACCAAGTCATCATTAATAGGTTTGAAGTCAGAAGAAAGGATAAGACATTCTGTGTCAGTGAATAACACAAGATGCTTTTTATCACAAATTTGAGAGACTGACAACAAGTTGAACTTCAGCTCCTTCACATATCTGACATTCTCAAAATCAATTCTCCCAGCTTTAATTGTTCCTTTCCCTGTAATCCTTCCTCCATTGGGATCATTCCCAAATGCAACTTTACCTCCACTAATACTTCTAAAATCAGACAGGATCTCTTTATCACCTGTCATACTTCCAGAGCAACCACTATCCACAATAAGATGATCTTTAAGCTCCTCTTCTGGGTTGCCCTGCACACAAAGAAAAGAGTTAGAAACTTTTAGGAACCCAAGCCATTACTGACTTGTGTTCCCCTTGAGAAGTTACAAACTCAAATTCCTTGAGTATGTAATTCTCACTATCTCTCAGATTATGATCAAAAATTATCTTTTGATGTTTAGCATGTGGATTTTCAAAACCCTCTGGTTTTTCAACATAAATTTCTTTCACCAGATTATTAGCCTTTTCTCTTGACACAAAAACATCTGATTCACTTTTTGTTGAACGTACTGTATGTCTCCCAGCAGTTCTTTCCCTTTTAACCCATTCAGTTTTAACAGGAGGTTCTTGTGATCTAGATCCCCTATATGAACTGTGATAACTTCTAGGTTGATAATGAGTTCTCCTAGAATTTCTATCCCAAGTATGGTTTTCAGTACCTTGTCTCTGAGCAGTACTTTGGAAAGTACTGTGAGATACTGAAGGTCTTCTCTGATGTGGGTATCTATGATCTGGTGAGAAGTTTCTGTGATTAACCCTATTAGAATTAGTCCAAACTGGTTTGTGCTCTCTAGGTTTCTGATTGTAAGACTTATTCCTTGAAAACTTGCTTAGATATTCTGAGTGTTTGTCACAATCTTTGATTAAGTGAGTAGAACTATAACACACAAAACATAGTTTTTGACCCATATGTCCAAAGTGATTTCTTCTATGTCTATGCCCAAAATTGTTTTGCCTTCTTGAGGACTGATAAAATTTGTTTTGACCAAAATTATCCCAAAAAGGTTTAGCAGTACTGTTTTGAAAAGGTTTTGCAGAAGGTACTGCTTGTTGAGCAGTACTTTGATTTAAAGATACTGCTGGATTTTGAACATTGTTTTCAACAGTTTCTTTGGGTTTCTCAGTTCTAGATTTAGCAATTAGCTTATTCCTAAACTCTAGACTATCTACTCCATAACGAGAAACATCAGGCCTAGAGGGGTGATGACTAATGGGATGAGGAACAGCATGATAACCATTGTCTTTCTTAGGAGGTGGTTCACTTACTGAGCCTTCATTACTAGATGAATCTAAATAGTTAATGAGCTCATCATCACTAGTGGTTATATCCTCAAAATCACCATCATCCTGATCACTAGGTTGATTTTCTTCTACAGTACTAAAGTCCATTCCAAATCCTAAGCCTGTTCTAATGTAAGCCCTTCTCTGTTTTTCAACATAAGCAACTTGGGACAAGCCAGACTCTTTCCAAGCAGCAAACTTAGCTACCAAATCATCTCTTTCCTTAGTTAATTTCTCAATTTCAGCAATTTTACAGTTTAGTTTCCATTCACTAAGTTTTAACTGATAATCCTGTTGTTCATACTTTTCAGCCCAAGCCATTTCATTATTTTCATGTGTTATGATTTTAGCTTCTATAGACTCTAAAGTGATTTGATAACCTGCTACCTCAGACCTAGCCCTAATACAATTATCTCTTTCAATCACATAACTGTTAAGCAATTTTTGATAGAATTCATAATAGTTTGAGCATACCTCAGAGATAGGAGACTGAGTTGGTGAAGTAGCCACCATAGCAAGAAGAACATGATCATCTTCACTTTCTTTGCTCCAATCAAATCCTCCAAAGCCATCATCAGATTCCAAAACAGCATGTTCAGATTCTTCATCAAAAGCAGTGCTCCAGTCCAATGCTTCCACTGTGTCTTCAACTGCATCTTCCACTGCTACCATACAGTAAGTCACTGGTTCATCATCAAACTCTTCACTCCAGTCCACTTCTGATAACTTCTCTTGAGCAACCAAAGCCTTTGTTTCAGTTATTGGAATTTCCTTGAGCTCAAGTTTAGGCTTCTCAGATGTTCTGTTTGCTTGATACTTAGCAAACCTGCACTCCCTTGCAAAGTGACCAGTCTTTTGACAATTGAAGCATTCAATTTTAGATTTGTCAAAAGTTATTCCTTGTTTTGGTTTGAAATCAATGTTTTTGCCTGTCTTCTTCATGTACTTTTTAATTCTTGCAGTGATCAAAGCAACTTGCCACCTGATATCAATTTCCTCAAGTGCATCTTCTTCAATCTGTGCTAGATCCTCTTCATAAGTGACAGGTAAGCTTGCTTGTTGTGCAAAGAAGGAGCACACAACTTCATCTGAGTTCAAAGTGGTTGATGGTGGGGCCTGCTGAGTATATGATGGGGGATTATAAACAGCAGTACTTTGAGAAACAGTACTTTGAGGAGAAGCAGTACTTTTGGAAGTACTGCTCTTCTTTTCAGATGATAGAAAAGCAATACTGTGAGATTTAGAATTTGGTTGACCACTCATCTCATGTTCATACACCTTCAATTGATGATAAAGATCATCAAAGTCCATAACCTCCAGTCCTTGTTGTCCTCTGATCATAGTAGCAATCACATGCCATGTAGATGGCAAACTCCTTAGAAATTTCAAATTAGCATCCTCAACTGATACTTCTGCCTTGTATAACTCCAACATGTTGAGGAGATTCTGAAACCTATCATATGCAGCATCAAGACTCTCTCTTTCTCCTACTGTGAATGTTTCAAACTGCTGTTTCAGCAAGTTTCTGTGCATCTTCTTAGAGGCTTCATTCCCTCCAAATCTGGTCTTGAGAGCAGCCCAGAGCTGCTTAGCATCTTTAGCATCATGAAATTTAAGAAGATGACCATCTGGAATGGCAGATAGGAGAATGTTAAGAGCCTTCTCTTGATTCCTTAGGGTTGCTTGTGGTAAAACTGCTTTTGGTGCCAAAGGTTGTCCAGGAACTTGAACAGGTTCTGGAACAACTTCGTTCCCATTGACAATTACATTCCACAGAGCATGGTCTGTAATGGCAATATACTGCCTCATCTTCATGCACCAGAGATCATATTCTCCCTTCTTAATGACTGGAATTCTAAGTGAGGTGATTGAGGGTGGTGGAACAGCTTCAGTCGACATCTTGAATATTGTAGGGTTTCTTCCTAGTCAGAGTTTCCACACAAGCTCTGATACCACTTGTTGGATCGATATACTTTAATCAAACTAACTTAACTAGCTTGTTAAGGTTTAATAACCTCGGATAAATCCTAAGTTATTAACAAAGAAACACTGAACAATCTTTATTAAGTACGCGGAATTTACATAACAAAGCTAAAAAGAAACTTTATTAATAAAACTCTAAATCTGCTTATTATGTAGATACTCTAATACAACTCTAAGATATTCGAACTTTTCTCTAAACTCTTAATTCGTAAACTCTAAAACTCTTTTTCTGAAATCGTACCTCTAATGCCAATCTAGGAGTCCTTTTATAGGCTCAAGGATATCCTAGTCGGTTTACAATTGATAACCTTGTACGACAAGTAATCTAAACATGGAATACAATACTTTCCATAAACTAATATAACAGATCTTCTGTCCTAGCAGTACTTTGACTTTATCTTGCAGTACTTTGACTTTATCTTTAGCAGTACTTTGACTCTTTGACTTCTTCCAGTACTTTGCAGCTTACAGTACTTTCATATCTTCAGTACTTTGATATCTTCAGCACTTTCATATCCCAACACATGCTCAACTACTTGCTTTTCCTTTACCCTTATATGAACTTAAATAACTGTTGTTTCACTACTTATGCTAGTAAGTAGATTGTGCCCGAACTGAATTGATCACTATGTTATGATCACTATTATTTGAACCACTTTCCTTGATTTTGAGCCCTTTTGACATATAATTAATCTCCTTTAACTTGATTTAAAACATTTTGACATATAATTAATCTCTCTTGACTTTATATTGAACCCTTTGACCATTTTGAACTTGTTTGACATAATATTTAACCCTTTGACTATTTTGAACCTTTTGGTATGTTTTGGACTCTTTGACTGTTTTGAACTTTTGAACTCGACTTAAACTCTTAAACTTAATTATGAACTTTTGAATGGAACTCTTGAACTTAAATGCGAACTCATGACTTGTCTGAACTGTGGAAAACTAGAAGGGGGATTGAATAGTTTTACCAATTTAAAACTTCCTTTTAAATGTTTAGATCGACTTATGTCAATCTATTTGGTTGTTTATGTTGGACGTTGATAGATATGTATATAAACGTGTAATGAAAGATAAAGAGTAAGAAGCACATCACCACGACACAAGTTATTTATAGTGGTTCGTCTACAAGGACACCTTCCTTGCCCTACTCCACTCCTCGAGTCACCTACTCGAGAGTTCGTAAGCACTACACCAATCTCCTTATGGCGGAGAAGCCTTCACAACGTCGCTTAACCTTTTTCCGGTACAAAGCTAAATACTGAGTTCTTTCACACCAAGGCGAACCACACCTAACACAACGTCGCCTACCCTTTATACGGTGCTAGGCTAACCACCAAGTTCTTTCACACCTTAGGAGAACTAATCCTATCACAACGTCGCCTACCCTTTATTAGGTACTAGGCTAAGCACCTAGTTCCATTACTATAGAGGAACTACTACCCTTCACGACACAACACCTAATCTCAAGGAGATATACTCCTTGTTACAACACCATGAAGGATATCACCATCCTTGTAAATAAACAAATACTTATATGTATAACGATGCACCTCATCGATTATACGACCTAAGCATTCTTCCCAAATGCTACTTGATTTGATTCATCGGCATCCTTCACTAATGTCTTTGACACAATGCTTGGCACCCTTCACTAATGCCTTCGTCTTGACACCTTTAGCATTCTTCACTAATGCTTTTACACGGATGATGAGCACCTTTCACCAATGCTTTCATCTTGACACTAACGCCTTCAACCCAACATCTATGGAGAAAGGTAGATCTATCAACAAGAGAAACTTCATTGTCTTGATGATGACGAAGCATGACAACTCATGGACTTGAGCTTGCACGTCTTTAAGAAGTGGTGATCTTTCCTTTAAGAGGAACCTAGAAGATCACACAAAAACAAAATACAAACTACATACATCACTTGGATCTGAGGTTAGAGGGTTAGAATACTAGAGGGAAGTATGTGTGTGAAGTGATGAATAGAAAGGAAGAAATGGCTCTCTATTTATAGAGAAAATTCTCTATTGTTTCCCCGGATCCCACGGATCCTTTCCACTTGGGATCCGGCTAGCACAAAGCCAGGGATCCGTGGAACGCTCCTCTTTGCCCATTGGTATTTTGGTTATGGGTCATGGGTTGATCCATGGTTTTCTTTCTAGATACAATGAACTTGGTTAAGTGGTATATATAAAACCATGGGTTATGGGTCAAAAACCATTTGCTAGTTTTTACTCATCTAGTATATACTTGTTTTTACACATTTAGTATATATTAGTTTTTACCCATTTTAGTATACTTAGTTTAAGTATAATCTAACCCAATATGTAAACACTAGTTGTTGTACATATGTAACATAAAATCACTTATACTTGTTTTAGTGTTTTATGTGAAACCGTAAGTGTGTTAGGAAACTATTAACTCAAACTATTTACGTATTCTATTTGTTTCGTTAAAATGATTTTACGTTTGTTATCGACAAAACATTAGAAGATCGTAAAATATAAATAAACGTTTTTATGGCTTATTTGTATTAACAATCTCCCCCTTTTTGTTGATGACAAAACATAAAATTATTTTAAGGAAAAGCTAAAATTCCTAAAAGTTTGAATTTGTAGTTTTTACTTTCTTCTCCCCCTTTTTATCGAAACAAAAAGTGTTAAAAGAAACTAACACAATTTTTACAAGAAAGTTATGTAAAAATGTAAAGAGAGTAAGTGACGGGAATGGTACTCGTCTTAACTCCCCCTTGACGAGTCCATCTCTTTGAAAGGGCGTCAAGGACATGACATAAACTAAACTAATAGTGTTTGCAATTATGTTTGCAAATGGTTCGTCTAAGTGACGAAAACGTGCTCCCCCTTGAAGATTGCAAAGATGCAATGGGGTATTATGAAGTGTAATCCAAAATTGGATTAAGTTGCAAATGATTTTGCAATGTCATTTGACACAAAGCTCCCCCTAGCTTAATGATGTCAAAATCTTCATATGCTAATTTGAAAATCTACAAAGTAAAGGTTAGAAAACAAGAGTATAATGCATAATTTCCTGCAAGTAAAACTCAAGTTAGTAGAAATTTGTGCTTCTGATTCACGGATCCCATGGTTCCCTTCTTGAAGGGATCCGTCTAGGAATTATGGAAGGATCCGGCTGTCTGTTGACAGTTTATTCAGCAACGAGAGTGTTTCAATCAATGCTAATATATGTGTGCAACAAAGAGCACAACGCACAGAATAATCAAAACATAAAAATGTTCATTCAATAAAACAAGAGATAACCAAACAAATCTCTAAGACTAAGAGAATGAACTAGCCATACAAGTACTACTAATGCTAATGAGTTACCCAAATTCAAGGTTCAACTAAGACTTAATGATGATCAAGGATGAGAAAGGTTTCCTAAACGTTCTCGGTTTGATCTTGTAGTTCATGTATCAATCTATCTAGTTCTTGTTTCAATCTTTCAGCATGTTTACAATGATAGCAATCCTTGTCATGGTTTTGAGATTCTTGAAGTGGAAGTTCAAGTGAAGTAGGTTGAGGATCTTCAAATGATTATGAGGTGTCTCTAGGTACTAATGATGTTGGTTGAGTTGTGGAGGGTATGTTTGGTATAGTAGTATTAGGTGATGAAATCCTAGTAGGAACACTCTTCATGGGAATTAGTTTGATTGGTTTCCTTGATGTGGGAGAAATCCTAGCATTGGTGGACTTAACCGGAGATGATTCGGTTGAAGAAACTTCATGTATGATTCTAGCAAGTTTCTTGGGTGGTTCGTGAGTGGATGAGTTGGCACTAGGATCCTTAGTCATAGTGATGATGGTGCTAGCAAAAACTTCTTTAGTTGCTGATTTTTTAGATGTGATTTAGAGTGGTGACTTAATCCTAGGGTTGTTTGGTTTATAAAGGATGATTTGAATTAGGAAATTAAATTCTTGGCCACTTAGAGGACTAAGCATACTATTGGGGTTTTGATCAGCTCTAGGAGAATAATTAATGAGTGCTTAAAGTGGTTAGAGAACCAAAAAGGTGACTTGAATTCGAATAAGGAAGCTGATTTATGCATTCTGCATCTACGGATCCCGCAGATCCCTCTCAGCAGGGATCCGCCTGGTTAAAGACTAGGAATCCGGCCATCAGACAGGTTTTAGGTGAAATGATTATGCTTTTGTAAGATTTATTATCAATGGATTTCTAGGTTTTGACTTAATTTTGAATTCATTAGCAGTTGGATATCTCAAATCCTCAACCATAACAAGTAATGGTGCTTAATGATGGTTTTGGCCAAGAAAATTGACCTCGGGTAGTCTAACTATATGTTTGACAAGGATTCCATTTAAGTTGATGTGGAGAAATGGTGATACCAAGTCCTAAAAGTCAAATAATGTCCTAAGAGGAATTTGCTAAAATAAAAAAAAAATAAAAAAAAAATTATAAACTAATTTTTGAGCCTAATTTAGAGTCAAAAATGATGGAGATCAATTTGCTAAAATTGAACGATAGACCTAACTAAGTGCTATCAAACGTGATAGATAAAGTGTGAGTGTTGGGGCGGAATTATGGTGAGTTTTGACTAGTTGAAAAACAAATGTTTCGAAAGTATATCCTAGATAAGCCATGGATGAGTGTGAGGTTTTCAACTATTTGGGAAAGACTTAGTTGGCTCTAGTATCTTGTGTTTGAATTGTTTGAGGTGATCTAGTAGACTATTTTGATGTACCTAAATCTGTATTGTATATCAGATACCACGGATCCCACGGTTCCCTTCTGGGAGGGATCCATCTAGTACAAATGCTGGGATCCGCCTACTGCAGATCAGAAGGCTTTTAGTAAATGTGAAATTTTGCACTTCTTAGTAAATGCTTCTCCAAGTTGTTTCTATGGGGACTAAATGCAAGAATACAACTACTATAATCTATGGCAAGGTATGAAGAGCTAAATTTCCTAGAATGAGTGACGACGACCACTAAAGGGGTCGTAAAATCTCATTTTTCAAATACTTAAGTTAGAGTTGTTTAGTGCCAATATATGGCCATACCTACATTCTACGAGCATAATTTAAAGTGTTACAAACCATTGTTTGAAATTGTTCATCACGCACTTGAGTCCTAAGACTTTACCTTTCTTTTCTCTCCTTCACTTCTTCACCCGTCCTCCACTTTTTATCAAACCATCTTCACTTCTTCTTCCTCAAGAAATTGGCGAAGCATTTGAAGATTCTCTTGGTTTGTTGCCATTCGGGTGATTCATTGGGGATGTTTGGTAATTGGTTAATGTAGTCCAAGGGGTCAAGATTGATATTTTCGAGTGGGTTGCTACTACTCCCTTCACCTTCACCTTCTCTTTGCCTTTCCCTTTCGTCCGAGGAATCCGTGGGTGGGTGTGGCCTCTTGCCTTCTACCATAAACCTTGTTGTTCTACCCTCGGTTAATGGTACCATAACCTTATTGCAAAAGCTATGATCCAAGGATTGTAGGGAAGGGTCTAATGCAAAGATGAATTTAGCGAGACTGGTTAGAAGCATTGCATATGGAAGCACCATCTTGTCCATGCTTCTTACACTTGCCATTCTCTTGATCATGTAGTAGGCAAAGTTGAAGCGAGTCTCGGTCACAAGACAATAGATCATGAAGCTTAGACATGCGTTGGGGTGATCCTTGTTTCCTACTAGACACACCACATTCTCCCTTATCACATCTTCCCATTTTCTATATAATGCAAACATCTCCGAAAGCTCCATTTGAGAAGGATCCCTATAGATCACTCTCGACTTTCTAGTCACCCTTGAAGGGGATGCTCTTGGCATAAACACGGTGTCCCTTACCGTGGTTGCTTCCGGGATTATTGTGTGATAAATGTCGTGATGATCAACCATAGAGTGTAGCTCCTGCAACGACCATTCATTAGTATACATGCAAACACCATTGGATGGAACCCCTATTATTCTTCCAAACTCCTCAAGTGAAAGAGTGTACTCATGTCCATTTATGGTAAATTCAATTGAGATTGACCCATCATCATTTCTAATTATACCCATAGTCTTGTAGAACTCAAGCACAAAGACCGGGCAAATTTGCTCGTTTATATCCAATAAACAATCAAACCCAATATTTCCAAATACTTCCCTTATGTCAGTATTTGCAAGAAATGATGAATCAATGACTCTACCTTCATGAAAGAGTCTCCTTTCAAGCAACTTAAAGGCTTTCCTATCGTCCGGACTTAATCTATTTTTCCTATGGTACATGGGAATGTAGTGAGTGGTGTCTTGGTAATCTTGTTGCTTGTTGCTTGGCATGATGTTCGTAAACAACACAACCACAATGTGGTGTTAATGGTGAATAGTAACCTAGAGGGTTTGATCACAATTTTGCTCTCATCATCTTTGTTGAGTTCAAGAAATGTGTTTAATTTGTATTAACAATGTTAATTCTTTGATTTAGATTATCTTAGAAAACAATGTGGTGACAAATTATGATAAACCCATTTGAGCCCAACTCTTAAAGATGAAGGAATTGTAATTCTAAGAATTAAGGAATTAAATTAACAATGTAGTGAAGATTATACTTACACAAGTGATTGTTAAGCTTGAGAAGAATGATCACTTTGCTCCTATGAACAGTACCTGAGTTTTTGTTCGTGAGTCTTTGGAGTGAGTATGATTGTGGAACATCCACAGTGATCATTTTTTAGCTTATACTGTCTTCTGTTGTACGGATCCCGCGGATCCCTCTCATATGGGATCCGGCTAGTATAAACTTAGGGATTCGGCATGACAGTAAAAATCAGCTCAAAAAATTCCTTAATAACTTTGGTTTGGGAGTTCTAAAGCGCCTAGAGATTTGATGTTTTAGGTTCTAAAACTTGTGGTTGATGTTTTGATGATGTTAGGCTAATCTTATTTGACGTAGTTTCCTTTAAAGAATTGGTCATAATTCTTTGGAAATTACTTTTCAAATATTATAATAAAATCCCATTTTATTATAATGTAAGAAGTTTCACATAGATTTTTATTGACGAAGATGGAGTGTCAATAAATCCTTTGTGATGAATAATGATGATGGTTATCAAATAACCAAGATATCATTATTATGGGTTAGAAATGAGATCTATACAAATAAGTCGGAGAATACTAATTTGATGATGACTATAATATGAATAATTACTAGAACCATTACTAATAAATCATGCAACTAAGATTTTAATAATAAATTTAAAAGTAAGTGATTAGTAATCATACCTTTGCTAAATATTCTCTTTAAGAAAAGAAGTATTTAGATGTTTTGTGATCTTCTTGGAATCTCCAGATTTATTTTGTAAGCATACTAAACATTCTTTTTGCAAAAAGAAATATTTAGATAAATTCTTTATGCTCTTCTTGGTAACTCCAAATCCAAGTATGGATAATGCTTAAGAAAAAAAAAGTTAGAGCATTCTATCATTGTCTAACAATAAACAATATAATGATTTTTAAAATATGACAAAAGTAATCCTTCTTTGTAGTTTTCAAACATACATGGATCGTATCAAGTTTTTAAAGTACAACATACTCTAAGAAACTTGGTAACGAAGCTCTAATGCCAATTGTGGAAAACCAGAAGGGGGGTTGAATAGTTTTACCAATTTAAAACTTCCTTTTAAATGTTTAGATCGACTTATGTCAATCTATTTGGTTGTTTATGTTGGACGTTGATAGATAAGTATATAAACGTTTAATGAAAGATAAAGAGTAAGAAGCACATCACCACGACAAAAGTTATTTATAGTGGTTCGGCTACAAGGACACCTTCCTTGCCTTACTCCACTCCTCGAGTCACCTACTCGAGAGTTCGTAAGCACTACACCAATCTCCTTATGGCGAAGAAGCCTTCACAACGTCGCTTAACCTTTTTCGGGTACAAAGCTAAATACCGAGTTCTTTCACACCAAGGCAAACCACACCTAACACAACGTCGCCTACCCTTTATACGGTGTTAGGCTAACCACCGAGTTCTTTCACACCTTAGGAGAACTAATCCTATCACAACGTCGCCTAACCTTTATTAGGTACTAGGCTAAGCACCTAGTTCTATTACTATGGAGGAACTACTACCCTTCATGACACAACACCTAATCTCAAGGAGATCTACTCCTTGTTACAACACCATCAAGGATATCACCATCCTTGTAAATAAACAAATACTTATATGTATAACGATGCACCTCATTGATTATACGACCTAAGCATTCTTCCCAAATGCTACTTGATTTGATTCATCGGCATCCTTCACTAATGTCTTTGACACAATGCGTGGCACCCTTCACTAATGCCTTTGTCTTGACACCTTTAGCATTCTTCACTAATGCTTTTACACGGATGATGAGCACCTTTCACTAATGCTTTCATCTTGACACTTTCGGCATTCTTCACTAATGCCTTCAACCCAACATCTATTGAGAAAGGTAGATCTATCAACAAGAGAACCTTCGTTGTCTTGATGATGACGAAGCATGGCAACTCATGGACTTGAGCTTGCACGTCTTCAAGAAGTGGTGATCTTTCCTTTAAGAGCAACCTAGAAGATCACACAAAAACAAAAGACAAATTACATAGATCACTTGGATCTGAGGTTAGAGGGTTAGAATACTAGAGGGAAGTATGTGTGTGAAGTGATCAATAGAAAGGAAGAAATGGCTCTCTATTTATAGAGCAAATTCTCTATTGTTTCCGCGGATCCCACGGATCCCTTCCACTTGGGATCCGGCTAGCACAAAGCCAGGGATCCGTGGAACGCTCCTCTTTGCCCATGGGTATTTTGGTTATGGGTCATCAGTCATGGGTTGATCCATGGTTTTCTTTCTAGATACAATGAACTTGGTTAAGTGGTATATATAAAACCATGGGTTATGGGTCAAAAACCATTTGATAGTTTTTACTCATCTAGTATATACTTGTTTTTACCCATTTAGTATATATTAGTTTTTACCAATTTTAGTATACTTAGTTTAAGTATAATCTAACGCAATATGTAAACACTAGTTGTTGTACATATATAACATAAAATCACACATACTTGTTTTAGTATTTTATGTGAAAACGTAAGTGTGTTAGGAAACTATTAACTCAAACTATTTACGTATTCTATTTGTTTCATTAAAATGATTTTACGTTTGTTATCGACAAAACATTAGAAGATCGTAAAATATAAATAAACGTTTTTACGGCTTATTTGTATTAACATGAACTTATTGAACCGTACGTGTTATGACCTTGACCTAAAGTCTCCCATGATCAGAGCATCACTATAAAGTCTCCCATGATCGGAGCATCACCATAATGTCTCCCATGATCGGAGCATCACTATAATGTCTCCTTATGGGAACGGAGCATTTTCAACTTAAAGCCTCCCTGGTCCGGAGCAGAATGTCTCCCTATGGGAACGAAGCATTTTCAACCTTAAGCCTCCCCGGTCTGGAGCAGAATGTCTCCCTATGGGAACAGAGCATTTTCAATCCAAATTCCCCCATGTTCGGAGTGTTCATAATTGTATATAATAGTTGTATGATATACCGTTCGTACATTCGCATTGTTAGTCTCCTATTAGTAGGTAGTATGGATAGCGCTATTAGAGGTCGGCCAACCTCTCGTCCACTATGTTATGGGACGCATATTATTTATTCTAGGGGCTTGGCATGGCATACATTATTATATATGTGGTGCTATACTATGAACTATTATGACATCGTACACTTGACTATTAGACATATTACTTTTGGCAGTGGGTTGTGAACACACAGGTTGCAAGTTTTGTATGGGCGGAACTTGGAACTGAGTGGATTTACAATGCCTTTGCTTTGTGACCTCATTTGACAACGTGTGCTTGAACATAAACTAGACATATTTTGGCAGTGGGTTGTGAACACACAGGTTGCAAGTTTTGTATGGGCGGAACTTGGAACTGAGTGGATTTACAATGCCTTTGCTTTGTAGATTATTCTTAATGACCAAAAACTTTGCCTTTGTTGCATGAACGTTCTTTAAAAACTTTACTTGTTAAACAAACTCTATGAACTCACTCAACCATTGTGTTGACACTTTTAGCATGTTTTATCTCAGGTATCTAAGGCATTCACTTCATGGCATGCATGTGGACTTATCATAGAGTCGCGGTGACGACGCGTCTCACATACATTTTATGCACTTAACTATCATTTGATTGTAACAAACTTATTTTGGTATATTGAAAATCTATTGGGACCTATGTTTTGTAGACTCTGGTTATTTTATTGAATCAAACGATATTTTCAAAACGACATTTTAGGTCGTTCGATATAACTGTAACTTTGATGCTATGACAGTCCTCCCCAAGGTATTCCATTTCGCTGTAAAACATGTAATTTGGGGGTGTGACAGATTGGTATCAGAGCATCGGTTATAGAGAACTAGGTTGCATCATTAACCCTAGACTATAACTACATCATCATAGCATCTCATCATATCATTATAAGTGCATACTCATTATACATGCGGGCTTATGACTCAACACCCAACATCATATGAGTCGATTAGTCCAAGCATTGCATAGTTACTCTTAAATTATACATAGCCTGATAACCTATGTCTAATTCAGGAAGAATCATGCAATGAAGGGAGTAGTAGTCTCATATGTGTAAGCAATTCCGTAATCGAGCCAAATTTTCAAAAGATTTTCTTCAAACCACTTGTTTCCAGTTTGATCCGAGTGACAGTTCTTGTTTGATGAGTTCCAAAGATCAAGCTAGAAACAAGTTGTTGCTCAAACCGATTTAGCCTAATCTCGTGATAGTTCTTGTTTGATGAGTTGTGAGATTAAGTAAAAATCGGTTACCTAAAAATCTTTTGAGGGTTTTGCTCGAGAATGGGAAAGCTTGCCTGATCAAACCCAATCATAAGAGAGCATGTCTTTAGGATGAGAAATGGTCACGATAGCACGGGAACGTACCTAGTTGGATGAGGAACGCATATGCATGAGCATTGACATAATTATTTAGACCATATACGAGCATGAACTTTTCTAACCCTTGTCGAGGTTCGGACCATAGTATCATTAATCGAATCACGAAGACGTGATTCCTCTAACTGGGGAAGAATGTCACAATTCTCAATTTCCGGTCATTTCTCAAATCTACTATTCATCTCGAGAATTTATTATTCATCGGTTACTATTCATCATTTTACTATTCATCGTTTTTGAAGTCGATTTGATATTCTGAGAACATATTTCAAAATTTTACTATTCACAAAACACTATTCATCCCCGGAGAAAAATTTATATTTACAACCATTATCTGCATATTAGTTCATGCATGGGTTTGCATAGTTCATTAACGTACATTTTCCTATTAAATAAACGCTGTCGCATAATCATCTATTTTGAACATTTGATCCGACACTTCCAAAAATTATCCTAATATATTTTTATACTCATATTAAGATTATAAAAATAATATTATTAGTTTACCCGGTGTTTTAAATTTATTTTGTATATAAATTGTTATATTTATATAATTACGACGGTTTTCGTAAATACTACTCGATACTTATTATTTCAATCAATTTTTGTAAGAAATGTATTTTTACAATTTTTATGACTTTGATATATTTTATTTTGTTCCGTTAAAATTTATTTTTAGCTAACGCTACCCTAAGTACCTAATTATATACACAAATTACCAACTATACTTAAACAATTACACATTTACTAATACATTTATACATTACATTATACAAAAAAGCATTACCCTTTTATTTTTGTTATGTATGTCGACATATAGGATGACACACACATTTGGATACAAAAATATCAACAAGATACTATCATACTTACATATTTTAATTATATTCTAATACTAGCACATACATACATAATTATCTAAGGTGAAAAAAAAATATACTCTCTCATTCTCATCATCAAGAACCGGCCATAGTAAGACCAAGGAAGAAATCTAATATTTTTTGCAAAATCAAGTTTAATTATCAACTCTAGTATACCCTTAATCAAGGTTTTGAAATAAAAACCTAGGGTAATTAGGAAAAACCTTGTTCTTTAAACCTCATCACTACACTAGTAAGCATTTCATGATCATTTTTATTCTTCCATATTCATACTTTGGTCATTTGTATCATGCTTGAGAAAAACATGCATGTTATATGATCATCTATACCACTTTATTTGTTTTTAAGTACTTATAATGAATATATATCATCCTATAATTATCCCTTGAAACATATCATTTTTGATGATGTCTAGGAACCCATGACACCCTAAGAAGGTGTATGGTAGGTTTAGAATATCTTTGGCGTTGATTTGAAGTGGTTAGAATAAGTATTATGCGAGAAAAATCTATTTCGACAACAATATATAAGGGTCTGATCATTTTTGCTAATTCTGGAAATTTCGACAGTTTACAAAATATTTTGGCTAGATATTCAGAAAATATACTTTAAAACGAAAACATGGTCGCTTGAACGGGTTAAAACGGAGTTATAACGAAGAAGTTATGCTATTTTCAAGTTTAACGACGAAAACTATATTTTCCGGAAAAATCAGCATGCTGTCCAGAGTTTTACGAGTCAAAAATGAGTGTTAAGCATTTTCTAAATGAGTCGATTTATCAAAAATATATTAGTATACTTTAACACGAAGCTAAGGACATATAAAACGTAGAAAACAGACTTATAACGACTAAATTACACGCGTTTTAAACAAGGTTATCGTAACTTTTATTACAAGTATAAAACACTAATATATTTTCTAATAGCCAAAAACTAGTTGCCGCTAAGGACCATGTTGGGAGTCGTTTTATCATCGATGGAGTACTTTTTATAAAACGATGTCTTCTAGTAAAAGTAAGTTCGCCTAGCCTATTTTCCAAAACGTTCAACCGTTCATCAAACGGAGTTGTAATGAATAAAATACGGTCACTCAAACTTTGCCGAAAACTACCCTTAAACAATATTTTTGGTACATGTACCCTACTTTACCTATGTTTTTCTCTATGATTGAGACCTCTAGGATCAAAAGTTAAAAGATAAAACCTTGAGATAATGCCACAAGCTTTCCAAAACCATTGAGTTTGTTTCCTAACACTCGATATTCACTAATTTATGACTAGCTTTTCGAGGCCATTTAGTCACTTTCATGAATTGTCAGATTATATTGTTTGCGACGAAAAACTATAATTTCTTAATAAATCACTAAATGATTATCGTAGGATATCATTTCGACGTAAGTACTTGTAAGTAATTTATAACTTGATAAGACGTTATAAACTTATTTTCGACGATAAACTTTATTTTCAAATGTACAAGTGGTATGGATATCATATGAGTTTGCATGCACGACATTGTTTCATGACTTACATTAGAACACATCATTCATATTAGGTTGCGGATAGAGATCGCACCTCATTTCAGGGTATCTACTTTTGTCATCATAATCATTGCATCAGGTGAGTTCGTATCCCCACTTTTACTCGTTTAATTGTTTTACAAACTCTTTGGGGGGAGATACATGCTCAACTACTTGCTTTTACTTTACCCTTATATGAACTTAAATAACTGTTGTTTCACTACTTATGCTAGTAAGTAGATTGTGCCCGAACTGAATTGATCACTATGTTATGAACACTATTATTTGAACCACTTTCTTTGATTTTGAGCCCTTTTGACATATAATTAATATCTTTTAACTTGATTTAAAACATTTTGACATATAATTAATCTCTCTTGACTTTATATTGAATCCTTTGACCATTTGAACTTGTTTGACATAATATTGAACCCTTTGACTATTTTGAACCTTTTGGTATGTCTTGGACTCTTTGACTGTTTTGAACTTTTGAACTCGACTTAAACTCTTGAACTTAATTACGAACTTTTGAATGGAACTCTTGAACTTAAATGCGAACTCATGACTTGTCTGAACTTATTGAACCGTACGTGTTATGACCTTGACCTAAAATCTCCCATGATCGGAGCATCACTATAAAGTCTCCCATGATCGGAGCATCACTATAATGTCTCCCTATGGGAATGGAGCATTTTCAACTTAAAGCCTCCCCGGTCCGGAGCAGATTGTCTCCCTATGGGAACAGAGCATTTTCAACCTTAAGCCTCCATGGTCCGGAGCAGAATGTCTCCCTATGGGAATGGAGCATTTTCAATCCAAATTCTCCCATGTTCGGAGTGTTCATAATTGTATATAATAGTTGTATGATGTACCGTTCGTACATTCGCATTGTTATTCTCCTATTAGTAGGTAGTATGGATAGCGCTATTAGAGGTCGGCCAACCTCTCGTCCACTATGTTATGGGACGCATATTATTTATTCTAGGGGCTTGGCATGGCATACATTATTATATATGTGGTGCTATACTATGAACTATTATGACATCGTACACTTGACTATTAGACATATTACTTTTGGCAGTGGGTTGTGAACACACAGGTTGCAAGTTTTGTATGGGCGGAACTTGGAACTGAGTGGATTTACAATGCCTTTGCTTTGTGACCTCATTTGACAACGTGTGCTTGAACATAAACTAGACATATTTTGGCAGTGGGTTGTGAACACACAGGTTGCAAGTTTTGTATGGGCGGAACTTGGAACTGAGTGGATTTACAATGCCTTTGCTTTGTAGATTATTCTTAATGACCAAAAACTTTGCCTTTGTTGCATGAACGTTCTTTAAAAACTTTACTTGTTAAACAAACTCTATGAACTCACTCAACCATTGTGTTGACACTTTTAGCATGTTTTATCTCAGGTATCTAAGGCATTCACTTCATGGCATGCATGTGGACTTATCATAGAGTCGCGGTGACGACGCGTCTCACATACATTTTATGCACTTAACTATCATTTGATTGTAACAAACTTATTTTGGTATATTGAAAATCTATTGGGACCTATGTTTTGTAGACTCTGGTTATTTTATTGAATCAAACGATATTTTCAAAACGACATTTTAGGTCGTTCGATATAACTGTAACTTTGATGCTATGACAGTCCTCCCCAAGGTATTCCATTTCGCTGTAAAACATGTAATTTGGGGGTGTGACAGATTGGTATCAGAGCATCGGTTATAGAGAACTAGGTTGCATCATTAACCCTAGACTATAACTACATCATCATAGCATCTCATCATATCATTATAAGTGCATACTCATTATACATGCGGGCTTATGACTCAACACCCAACATCATATGAGTCGATTAGTCCAAGCATTGCATAGTTACTCTTAAATTATACATAGCCTGATAACCTATGTCTAATTCAGGAAGAATCATGCAATGAAGGGAGTAGTAGTCTCATATGTGTAAGCAATTCCGTAATCGAGCCAAATTTTCAAAAGATTTTCTTCAAACCACTTGTTTCCAGTTTGATCCGAGTGACAGTTCTTGTTTGATGAGTTCCAAAGATCAAGCTAGAAACAAGTTGTTGCTCAAACCGATTTAGCCTAATCTCGTGATAGTTCTTGTTTGATGAGTTGTGAGATTAAGTAAAAATCGGTTACCTAAAAATCTTTTGAGGGTTTTGCTCGAGAATGGGAAAGCTTGCCTGATCAAACCCAATCATAAGAGAGCATGTCTTTAGGATGAGAAATGGTCACGATAGCACGGGAACGTACCTAGTTGGATGAGGAACGCATATGCATGAGCATTGACATAATTATTTAGACCATATACGAGCATGAACTTTTCTAACCCTTGTCGAGGTTCGGACCATAGTATCATTAATCGAATCACGAAGACGTGATTCCTCTAACTGGGGAAGAATGTCACAATTCTCAATTTCCGGTCATTTCTCAAATCTACTATTCATCTCGAGAATTTATTATTCATCGGTTACTATTCATCATTTTACTATTCATCGTTTTTGAAGTCGATTTGATATTCTGAGAACATATTTCAAAATTTTACTATTCACAAAACACTATTCATCCCCGGAGAAAAATTTATATTTACAACCATTATCTGCATATTAGTTCATGCATGGGTTTGCATAGTTCATTAACGTACATTTTCCTATTAAATAAACGCTGTCGCATAATCATCTATTTTGAACATTTGATCCGACACTTCCAAAAATTATCCTAATATATTTTTATACTCATATTAAGATTATAAAAATAATATTATTAGTTTACCCGGTGTTTTAAATTTATTTTGTATATAAATTGTTATATTTATATAATTACGACGGTTTTCGTAAATACTACTCGATACTTATTATTTCAATCAATTTTTGTAAGAAATGTATTTTTACAATTTTTATGACTTTGATATATTTTATTTTGTTCCGTTAAAATTTATTTTTAGCTAACGCTACCCTAAGTACCTAATTATATACACAAATTACCAACTATACTTAAACAATTACACATTTACTAATACATTTATACATTACATTATACAAAAAAGCATTACCCTTTTATTTTTGTTATGTATGTCGACATATAGGATGACACACACATTTGGATACAAAAATATCAACAAGATACTATCATACTTACATATTTTAATTATATTCTAATACTAGCACATACATACATAATTATCTAAGGTGAAAAAAAAATATACTCTCTCATTCTCATCATCAAGAACCGGCCATAGTAAGACCAAGGAAGAAATCTAATATTTTTTGCAAAATCAAGTTTAATTATCAACTCTAGTATACCCTTAATCAAGGTTTTGAAATAAAAACCTAGGGTAATTAGGAAAAACCTTGTTCTTTAAACCTCATCACTACACTAGTAAGCATTTCATGATCATTTTTATTCTTCCATATTCATACTTTGGTCATTTGTATCATGCTTGAGAAAAACATGCATGTTATATGATCATCTATACCACTTTATTTGTTTTTAAGTACTTATAATGAATATATATCATCCTATAATTATCCCTTGAAACATATCATTTTTGATGATGTCTAGGAACCCATGACACCCTAAGAAGGTGTATGGTAGGTTTAGAATATCTTTGGCGTTGATTTGAAGTGGTTAGAATAAGTATTATGCGAGAAAAATCTATTTCGACAACAATATATAAGGGTCTGATCATTTTTGCTAATTCTGGAAATTTCGACAGTTTACAAAATATTTTTGGCTAGATATTCAGAAAATATACTTTAAAACGAAAACATGGTCGCTTGAACGGGTTAAAACGGAGTTATAACGAAGAAGTTATGCTATTTTCAAGTTTAACGACGAAAACTATATTTTCCGGAAAAATCAGCATGCTGTCCAGAGTTTTACGAGTCAAAAATGAGTGTTAAGCATTTTCTAAATGAGTCGATTTATCAAAAATATATTAGTATACTTTAACACGAAGCTAAGGACATATAAAACGTAGAAAACAGACTTATAACGACTAAATTACACGCGTTTTAAACAAGGTTATCGTAACTTTTATTACAAGTATAAAACACTAATATATTTTCTAATAGCCAAAAACTAGTTGCCGCTAAGGACCATGTTGGGAGTCGTTTTTATCATCGATGGAGTACTTTTTATAAAACGATGTCTTCTAGTAAAAGTAAGTTCGCCTAGCCTATTTTCCAAAACGTTCAACCGTTCATCAAACGGAGTTGTAATGAATAAAATACGGTCACTCAAACTTTGCCGAAAACTACCCTTAAACAATATTTTTGGTACATGTACCCTACTTTACCTATGTTTTTCTCTATGATTGAGACCTCTAGGATCAAAAGTTAAAAGATAAAACCTTGAGATAATGCCACAAGCTTTCCAAAACCATTGAGTTTGTTTCCTAACACTCGATATTCACTAATTTATGACTAGCTTTTCGAGGCCATTTAGTCACTTTCATGAATTGTCAGATTATATTGTTTTGCGACGAAAAACTATAATTTCTTAATAAATCACTAAATGATTATCGTAGGATATCATTTCGACGTAAGTACTTGTAAAGTAATTTATAACTTGATAAGACGTTATAAACTTATTTTCGACGATAAACTTTATTTTCAAATGTACAAGTGGTATGGATATCATATGAGTTTGCATGCACGACATTGTTTCATGACTTACATTAGAACACATCATTCATATTAGGTTGCGGATAGAGATCGCACCTCATTTCAGGGTATCTACTTTTGTCATCATAATCATTGCATCAGGTGAGTTCGTATCCCCACTTTTACTCGTTTAATTGTTTTACAAACTCTTTGGGGGAGATACATGCTCAACTACTTGCTTTTACTTTACCCTTATATGAACTTAAATAACTGTTGTTTCACTACTTATGCTAGTAAGTAGATTGTGCCCGAACTGAATTGATCACTATGTTATGAACACTATTATTTGAACCACTTTCTTTGATTTTGAGCCCTTTTGACATATAATTAATATCTTTTAACTTGATTTAAAACATTTTGACATATAATTAATCTCTCTTGACTTTATATTGAATCCTTTGACCATTTTGAACTTGTTTGACATAATATTGAACCCTTTGACTATTTTGAACCTTTTGGTATGTCTTGGACTCTTTGACTGTTTTGAACTTTTGAACTCGACTTAAACTCTTGAACTTAATTACGAACTTTTGAATGGAACTCTTGAACTTAAATGCGAACTCATGACTTGTCTGAACTTATTGAACCGTACGTGTTATGACCTTGACCTAAAATCTCCCATGATCGGAGCATCACTATAAAGTCTCCCATGATCGGAGCATCACTATAATGTCTCCCTATGGGAATGGAGCATTTTCAACTTAAAGCCTCCCCGGTCCGGAGCAGATTGTCTCCCTATGGGAACAGAGCATTTTCAACCTTAAGCCTCCATGGTCCGGAGCAGAATGTCTCCCTATGGGAATGGAGCATTTTCAATCCAAATTCTCCCATGTTCGGAGTGTTCATAATTGTATATAATAGTTGTATGATGTACCGTTCGTACATTCGCATTGTTATTCTCCTATTAGTAGGTAGTATGGATAGCGCTATTAGAGGTCGGCCAACCTCTCGTCCACTATGTTACGGGACGCATATTATTTATTCTAGGGGCTTTGCCTGGCATACATTATTATATACGTGGTGCTATACTATGAACTATTATGACATCGTACACTTGACTATTAGACATATTACTTTTGGCAGTGGGTTGTGAACACACAGGTTACAAGTTTTGTTTGCGCGGAACTTGGAACTGTGTGGATTTACAATGCCTTTGCTTTGTGACCTCATTTGACAACGTGTGCTTGAACATAAACTAGACATATTTTGGCAGTGGGTTGTGAACACACAGGTTGCAAGTTTTGTATGGGCGGAACTTGGAACTGAGTGGATTTACAATGCCTTTGCTTTGTAGATTATTCTTAATGACCAAAAACTTTGCCTTTGTTGCATGAACGTTCTTTAAAAACTTTACTTGTTAAACAAACTCTATGAACTCACTCAACCATTGTGTTGACACTTTTAGCATGTTTTATCTCAGGTATCTAAGGCATTCACTTCATGGCATGCATGTGGACTTATCATAGAGTCGCGGTGACGACGCGTCTCACATACATTTTATGCACTTAACTATCGTTTGATTGTAACAAACTTATTTTGGTATATTGAAAATCTATTGGGACCTATGTTTTGTAAACTCTGATTATTTTACTGAATCAAACGATATTTTCAAAACGACATTTTAGTTCGTTCGATATAACTGTAACTTTGATGCTATGACAGTCCTCCCCAAGGTATTCCATTCCGCTGTAAAACAGGTAATTTGGGGGTGTGACACATGTCTTCGATGTCGTTGAGCGACAACCTCGGAAAATCACCTTCAGTAAAGGCATACTCTTTCTCGTCTTGTCGTTTTACTTTTATCTCCTGCAAGAATGAGTAATCCCACTTTGAAGCCAGAGTGACATTCATTATAGCAATGATCCTTTTGTCACTAAACACCTCTTTGCTTGACTTTTGAACTTGGCAGCTTCTGTAATATAGTCTTCTCCTTTCTGGCCAATGGTGAATGCCATACAGAGCATCGAGGTCATAATCTACCACTTTGTCAATGAACATTCTGGCGGCTTCTTTTTCGATGGCGGCATTGTTGGAGAAGACTGCTGCTGGGATGTTAAAGGTGAGTGATGTAGCATATTTTTTGCTGACTTCGCTACCGTGTTGCAGAAATTCTAGGTCGTTGTTGAAGAAGTATTGATAGGGAATCCTGGGTTGATCTGGTCGACCAATAGTTGGTAGTGGCTTGGTCCAGTCTGTGTAGTATGGAGTCTTATCATGTCTTGTGAAGTCAATGTTTGATTCCGGGTTGAGCCAATCAATGTTGTTGGACATAGCTCGTGCGATGTTGTTGAGATGATATTCGACTTAAATGGCACTATCGGATCTGTCCTTTAGCAGTTGAAACGCATCGTTCTTGATTTGGCATAACTCCCCTTTCGTCATCTTCTTCACTTTTAACTTATCCTGGATGATCTTAACATGCTCCATAGTACGACCATCTACCGGTTCTTGGCCTTCCGGTAATCGAGGAGTAGCATCAACTAGCTTGCTGAACCATTCAAATTCTTCAGTTTCATCTTCATCTAACCAGGAGACGACAGAGCTGGATCTCTTCTGTTTTGGTTTTGATGATGGTCCTAGTTGCTGCTTAGTTGATGTTGGAGATGGGGGCTATTGCTGGGGCTCAGGAATTTCTTCGTCGTCACCACTGGTGTATTGGAAATGATCACCAGTTTTCTCCGATGGTGGTGGAGACTCAGAGTCCTAAGCTTTATTAGTAGCAGGAGGTCGTTGAGATGATCTTGTTGTGGTGGTGGTCTTTGGTGGAGGCATAGATGAGGACTCGCCAGTTTTCTTTGGACGTTTAGCCTTTGGATCCTTGTCCGTATCATCATCGTCTCTTGGTCGCTTTTCCTGACCAGCCGCTTCCTTGCAAGTTGTCTTAAGATGATCGAGGAGACATCTGCATAATCAGCTGTGAGATCAAGTCGGCTTCAGTGACGTAAGGAGGCTGAACTGGTCGGGTTTGCATAACCACTGGTGTTTTTGTAATTGTTTGCCTGAGCATTGACTTCATATAAGGGTAAAGTTCTTTTGCAAACATTTATTTAGTTACACCAGGGACAATGTGGAGAAGGAACTTATGAGTGTATTCCCTAATCGTCTTGTCCATTTCACCTTGAATGTCACTGTTGAGAAATTGCTGGATTTGTTATCTTTCTTCCGTGAACTCGTTCATCATATCACCGAGTAAGTTAACCCTGTCAGCCAGCTGATTCAACTTTTTGTTAACCACGTTTTGTTTTATTGCTTGCTTGACAGCCTTAACGATCTTGGTTTTGGCACGAGATGCCCAAGTATCAGTGGGTTTCTTGATTGATTTGGAAGATGATTTGGTGGTTGTTTTATCAGATGGTGGTGGTGAGGAATGAGATGATGACTCAGTTGTAGATGAGTCTTGAGGTGACTTAGGGTCTTGAGGTGGCTCGAAAGATTGTTTCAGGTTGTGTTCAGGGTTATCTTGAAGATAGTTATCAGCTTCCTCTTGAGCTTTTGCCTCTTCCTCAGCCTTTTCCATAGTGGCTCTCTCCACATCTTCATCGGTTATCTTCTCAGTCTTTTCTTGTTCCTCTTCCTCAAAGTCAAATGGAACTTCATACTCTTGTTGCTGTTGCTCTGTTGATTCCTTAGTGGTTGTACCAGTTCCCTTATCGGGTTGATTAACCGCATCAAGAACTAGTGTGATTTGTGCTCCACCACTGGAATCTCCAAGGCCTCTGGTTTGCTGAAGATTGAATTCTGTAGCAACATGATGCAAGCTCAGCTGCTTAAGATTCTTGTGGTATTGTTGTTGTTCATCCTTTGGGTCTTCATCTTCATCACTATCTTCTTCTTCTTCATTCAGTGGTGTCTTCCCTTTGTTTGATTTGGGACTTAGTGGTTTGTCATCTGACCTCTGTGAGGTTGTCTCATCTGTGGCAGTTTCGGAGTAGTAAACCACTTCTTGAGACTCAGTTGCTTCAGAGTCGTCGTCCTTTAGAATGGGTTCCAGTTTAGGATTAGGACGAGCGCCCTGAGATGGGACTTTTCTTTTAAAGCTTGGATGCCTTTTAGGATATTTGAGAGCGCTCCCTGATAACACTACACGCGTCGTTCGGGGTCAAAGGAACTTCCTTTTCGTCGAGCAAGTTTTTGAACACCCTAGGCAGTGAACCTAATCGTTGTAGTGTAGTATTAGGGTAACCCATGGGAATTGATATCGTTCTCTAGGGGAATAGGAATGTTAGTGAGAAGTTACTACGCTAAGTTTGGGGTTGAGGAAGATTATTTTTTATCTTTTTATGTTTTTAGGAAATGTAAAGGTACGAATCTCGGGGTATTGGATTTGGGGGTTGGTATTTCTACCGATTTCTCTATTCGTCTAATTATCTAATCTAAGGTGTATGTAGTCTATGTCTAATTATTGTGTGCTCATATGATGATTTAAAGATGTGTTTACTTAGGTTTTATTACTCCGTAATTATCTCCTATTGATGGTTGAATTGTCAAGTCCTTATTCTTAATCGCGTTGTGTGTCTAAGGTCGTAGGGTATGCGTTTATCCCTAACTTTTTGAAACTACCAAAGGTTATTGCCTACAAAATCTCTAGGATTTATAAACTTAACACTAAGGTACTCTTCGGATGGTGTTGGGAATAATTTGTTACCACGGATAGTATGTGGTTTACACTGCTCGGTTTAATACTAGCAGTGGAAACGTATTCCCACTGCTAGAACATTATTACCACTGCTATTGTTAATGTGAAGTTTAACGCGTCTAGATAAGTATAGAATAGATCTTATGTATATTCTATTATGTTAACTTTATACTTATCTTGTAAAGGACTCCTTTTTGTATAAAAGGAGGTCCTAGGTCATTGTCTTAGGTACTTGTGTATTTACCTACGAAAGCTTCAAGGTGTAACCCTAGTGATACTAAGATCACTCGTATTATTCATTAATAATATTGAAGCTTGAGTTTTGTGTTTTAATCTGTGTTTACTCTCATACAATACATTATACAATCCATCTTTTAAGTATTACTAAGTAAATTCCGCTTACTTATTAATATTATACAAAATATTATTGACACAAGGAGTGTGTCCAGATCCATCAAGTGGAATCAGAGCAAGGTTATGATATTTTGTTTTAGAAGATCCAAGGAATAAGCTTAACCTACTCACTCAATTCAATGGAGATGGAAAACAACCAATCAAACTCTTCTTCTACTCCAAGACTTCCTAAGCTCAAACTTAATGAGTTTGAGATGTGGAGGATACTAATTGAGCAATACTTCCTCATACAGGACTATGCTCTATGGGAGATCATTCAAACTGGTGATTCCTTCAAGCCTGTGACTAGTACTGTGAAGGTTGGTGACACAGATGTTGTGAAGGTTTCTGTGCCTGAATCTAGTATTGAAAAGGTTTGCAAGAAGAATGATCTTAAAGCTAGAAGTTTGTTGCTGATGACTCTTCCTAGAGACCAGATCATTGCATTCAGCAAAGTTATGATGGTAATGATGCTACTAAGAAGACACAAAAGACATTATTGAAGCAAAGTTATGAAAACTTCTCTGCTTCAAGTAATAACTCACTTGATAGCATCTTCACAAAACTTCAGAAGATTGTAACACAGCTGACTGTGTTTGCCATTGAGGTAGAAAAGGAAGACCTAAATTTGAAGTTTCTAAGAAGTTTGCCTTCAGAGTTTCAAACCAATGTTACTGTCTTGGAAAATAAATCAGACATAGAAACAATGAAGCTCAATGACCTTTACAACAACTTCAAACTCATTGAGCAAAGGTTCAAGAAGGCAGGGAAACTTAGTACAAGCTCTAGTAGCTTGGCATTGTTGTCAACCTCTGTTGACAGTGATGATTATGAAGATGAAAGTGATGATGATATTGCCACTGAAGGTTCTAAACTTTCCACTGGTAATGTAAATGTTACCACTGCAGGTTCAAAGAAGAAGGTTGCTAGTATTGGAGATCCTACCTTTTATGCTTTTATCTCCACACAAGTTGATGGTTCTGTCTTAACTCATGAAGACATAGAGCAAATAGATGAAGATGACTTGGAGGAGATGGATATAAAATGGCAGATAGCTCTTCTTAGCATGAGGGCTAAGAAATTTTACAAGAAGACTGGCAAACCTATCCACATTAATGGTGATGATACTGCAGGCTTTGACAAGAAGAAAGTGGAGTGCTTTAACTGCCACAAGTTTGGACATTTTGCTAGAGAATGTAGAAGACCAAAGACCAAGGACAATAGGTCTACTTGGTACAAGCAAAAGAAGGGACCAACTGTGGAAGAACCAAAAGCAATGCTGGCTATTGATGGTGTGAGCTATGATTGGAGTTTCATGGCTGATGAACAAGAAGAAGAACATTCAGATGATGCTCTTGTTGCTACTGAATTTGCTCTCATGGCTTTCTCTGACTCTGAGGTACAAAACTCTGAATGTTGCTCTAAAACATGTAGGGCTGCTAGAGAAGTTGAAAGACTTAATGATTTATATTCTAATGAAAGACAAGAATTATATACTGCTAATTATACAGTGTCTAATCTTAGAAGAGCTATGGCAGTGTTAGAAAAGCAAATAGAGCATTATCAGGAAAATGAGTCAAATTATAATGATGATATGATTCTTCTTAGGAGAGAGGTAGAACATACAACTGCTGTGAATGAAGCATACCAAAAGGAGCTTGAAAAACTTCAAAAGAAAATTGAAAATGTCAATTTAACTGTAGACACATGTTTTCACCAGTCTAAGTCAATTGATAAAATTTGGAATGCTCAAATATATAATAAAGCTAAGTCTGGTATTGGTTATAATACTATGCCTCCACCACTAAGGGGTGTTCATTCACCTCCAGGTATAGATTTAGCTCATACAGGCATAGAGGATTTTAAGGATCTTGAAAGAGAATATGGTCCTTTAAAGGACACAGTGGTGAAGAGTGAGGAAGAAAGTAAGCTTGATAATGATGTTTTTGAGAGTGCTAGTGACTCATCTGTTGTAGATGAGAGTGTTAAAAAGAAAGTAGAGACTTCTATCCCAAAAGTTGTTAATACTGTTACAGAGGAATCTAGGAAACCAATTAATAAACCTAGACCAACTGTAAAGTATGCTGAGATGTATAGGAACAAGCCTACAACTCCTAGGGGTAACCAGAGGAGTTGGAATCATGTTAAATCTCAACAACTAGGTAGTGATTTTGTTATGTACAATAAGGCATGTTATATCTGTGGTAGTTTTGATGATCTACGTGCTTATTGTGATTATCATGTTGGGAGAAGGGAAGTCTATGGGAATAAAAGGTGGAGTCTAACAAGTTTCAAAATAATGTACACCCTAACACATATTGCAAATTGGTCCCAAGAGTAGTTCAACTAAGAAGTGGCCTCAAAACATTAGCCACTGCTAAAACTGTTAACACTGCTCAACCTAAGTCATCTGTTAAAAGTGCAAACTCCAAAACAACTTTTGCAAAATCTGCACAAAAAGGGAAAAGAACCTTTCAAGCTAAAAAGGTTAATTATAACCAACATTGGGTGCCTAAAAAGAAACCAGCAGTTACCACTGCTCATTCAAAAGTTACTACTGCAAGGGTTGTAAACAGAAAAGGGGGGACATGCGCAATGCTGTGAAGGCCTCAGCATGTTGGGAATGGAAACCTAAAGAAAATACCTCTACAACCAATCCCATTGGTGTATCAATGACCTTTGATAGATTTAACTATATTGATACACGAGGCAGATCCAAGTCAATCATGGCTTGGGTCCCCAAAAGAAACTAATTCTTTACTCTTATGTGCAGGAACATCCAAGGACAAAAAGATCAGATCAAGGATATACAGATAGTAGGTGTTCAAGGCACATGACTGGCAACAACTCCTATCTTTCAGATTTTTAGCATTATGATGGACAGTATGTCAGCTTTGGAGGTGGAGTAAATGGAAAAGTTGCTGGTAAAGGAGTTATTAAAACTGGTAACTTGGACTTTGAACCTGTGTACTATGTAAAAGAGCTAAAGTACAATCTTTTTAGTGTGTCACAAATGTGTGACAAGATGAACAATGTTCTTTTTACCAAAGATATGTGCTTTGTACTCTCTAAGGACTTTAAGATGCCTGATGACAGTCAGATTCTTCTTAAAATTCCTAGAAAAGGCAATCTCTATAGGTTTGATATGAACAACATTGTAGCTAAAGATGATTATACTTGCTTGCTTGCAAAGGCTACAGTGGATGAATCCATGTTATGGCATAGAAGACTTGGTCATGTTAACTTCAAAACGATTAACAAGATTGTCAAGATGGTTTGGTGAGAGGTTTACCTCAGAAAAGGTTTGAAAATGATCAAACCTGTGTGGCTTGTCTTAAAGGCAAAGAACACAGAGCTTCTTGCGGGTCAAAGTTGGTTAACTCTATTGCTCACCCACTTCAAATGTTACATATGGACTTATTTGGTCCTACATCAGTGAGCAGCTTGAATCTTAAGAAATATTGTCTAGTGGTGACTGATGATTTTAGCAGGTTTACATGGGTTTTCTTTCTTGGAACCAAGGATGAAACAACTGGCATCCTCAAAATCTTTATCACAGAAGTAGAAAACCAATATGATATGAAAGTTAAAATCATTAGGTGTGACAATGGCACAGAATTCAAGAATAGAGTTATGTATGAGTTTTGCAAAGATAAGGGTATTAAAAGAGAATTTAGTGTGGCTAGAACTCCTCAACAAAATGGTGTTGCTGAGTGGAGAAACAGGACACTGATAGAGGCTACTAGAACCATGTTGGCAGATTCTAAATTGCCAATCACTTTTTGGGCTGAAGCAGTTAACACTGCATGTTATGTGCAAAACAGGTTTTTAGTGGTAATGACAAATAATAAGATACCTTATGAAGTATTTAGGGCTAGACCACCTTTCCTAGACTTCATGAGACCATCTGGATGTCATGTATCTATTCTCAATAACATTGATTATCTGGGCAAGTTTGATGAAAAAGCTGATGAAGGGTATTTCGTTGGGTATTCAATGGTTAGTAAAGCTTTCAGAGTATTCAACCTAAGAACCCAAAAGATTGAACAAAATCTGCATGTTGAGTTCCTGGAAAATAAAGTGAATGTCAAAGGAACTGGTCCAGAAAGGCTGTTTGATCTTGATACTCTAACAAATACTATGAATTATGTCCCTGTTGCTACATGAACATCTTCTTTTGATTTTGCAGGTTCAGAAGAGTTTCTTTATGATGATGAACCAAGCAAAGATCATTCAGGTGATCAAGATGATTTTAGTCTACCTCTTTGGGACTATGCAGATAATGAAGATATATCAAAATCTGGAGATGGTCATCCTTTTAGTGATTTGGAAAAGGAAGGAGACAGTCATTTGAATGCTGAAAATTCTGAAAGCAGTGGAAATTCAGATTCCACTGTTAGGCAAAATGTTTCCACTGCAACACCAGATGTGGAATTCACAACTCCAGTTACTGAGGAAGCTCAAGCCAATGATGTTGAAATCTCAAATATGCCAAGTGAGATTGCAGTTCCTCAGAATCCTCACACTTCTATTCATAAATCACATCCTCTTGAAAATGTGATTGGGGATGTCTATTCACCTGTGAAGACTAGAAGACAAACTAAGCTGCCTGATGTCCATGGATTCATTAGTAAAATATATGAATCTAAGACTCGTGAAGGCAAGAATGAATGTCTCTTTATGTGTTTTATGTCACAAATGGAGCCAAAGAATGTCTACAAGGCACTTGAAGATGAAAGTTGGGTGGAAGCAATGCAAGAATAATTGCTCTAATTTAAGCTTCAAAAGGTGTGGGTGCTTTGTGATTTGCCTTCTGGCAAAAAGGTAATAGGTACTAAATGGGTGTTCAGAAACAAGAAGGATGAAAGAGGAATTGTTATCAGAAACAAAGCTAGGCTTGTGGCTCAAGGATACACTCAAGTTGAGGGTATTGACAATGATGAGGTGTTTGCCCCAGTTGCACGAATTGAAGCAATTAGGTTGTTCTTAGCCTATGCATCCTTTATGGGCTTTAAAGTCTATCAAATGGATGTAAAGAGTGCTTTTCTTTATGGGAAGATAGATGAGGAGGTTTATGTCTTACAACCTCCAGGCTTTGAAGACCCTGAATATCCTAACAAAGTCTACAGGGTAGTTAAAGCATTGTATGGCTTGCATCAAGCACCAAGTAAATGGTATGAAACCTTAACCACTTATCTTCTTGCTAATGGGTTTCATAAAGGCAGAGTGGATCAAACTTTGTTCATCAAGAAAGACAAGAATGATATCTTGCTTGTTCAAGTGTATGTTGATGATATCATTTTTGGATCTACAAAGACAGAGATGTGCAAAGATTTTGAGAAAATGATGAAAGAAGAATTTCAAATGAGTTCTATGGGTGAACTCATATTCTTCTTGGGACTCCAAGTACTACAAAGGCCAGATGGTATTTTCATTAATCAAGATAAATATGTGGCTGAAATACTAAGGAAGTTCAAGTTCACAGATGCAAAGTCATCCAGCACTCCGGCAGACAAAACTACACATCTACTTCTGAAGGAAAATAGTGGTGAAGTTTTTGATGTGCACATGTAAAGGTTTATGATTGGTTCTTTGATGTATCTTACATCATCTAGACCAGACATCATGTTTGCTGTGTGTGCCTGTGCAAGGTTTCAAGTTTCATCATTCTCCTCATCATCCTCAGATGAGCTGGAGTAGAACTCAAGAGATTTTTCAGGCTTAGCTGCAGGCATACGCTTAGCAGTTTCTTTGGTATATCTTTTGGATGAAGAGCCAGCCCCTGGTGGAAAGTATCCATACCATCCTGATGCTTCAGAAGAGGATTCTGACTCGATTATATATTCTTCTTCTGAGTCTGAAGAGATGTTGATGATATTGGAGGGATTACTCATGATTGTTTTAGGGTTCTTGGATGTTTGAATGTTATTTGATGAAGATTTCAACAAGTCAAGCCTCCTTATATAGACAAGGTCGGTTGAAAGGGATATTTAATGAGAATATTTACTTTTTCCTATTTTGGTAGGTTAAGGAGTAAATATAGATATTATCAAGTTGACTTTGGAAGATATTTTACTTAGACTGGTTAAAGAGAACTTTGGTGAATATCAAGTTGGTTATTTCTATGTCTTACAAAAACATAACCAAGCTTTGATGGGAATTGAAAGTAAAGGTGTATATCTGAGATACACAACAAATGGTTATTGATTCACCATGTCTTATACACATAAGAATCAACTAGTCCAGAGCAAACGACTACTGGTAAAGACTTGTCAAATCCGTTTATGGTTGATAGTTTACCAAAAACTATATGGTTTTCAACTCACCATATTCTTTATGATTAAGAGTTGGCTAGTACATAGCAAACGGCTCATGGTAAAGACATATCAAATCCGTTGATCGCTGGTAGTTTGCTAAAAACTATGATAAGAGTAGTCTAGTTTTACTTGATTTTATTTACCACTGCTCTTTGAAATTTTTGTGAAAAATTACCACTGCTAGTTCACAGTTTCCACTGACAGTGTTATTTTACCACTGTTGTTCTAGCCGTTACAACTGATTGTGTCAGTAACTAATTTTTACTAGCCGTTGAAAGTAACCACTTATTGCAATATATATAGGGTTAAAATTATTTAAGGGAATTATCTTCTTTCTATATTTTAATAACATTCTAAAGATAATTTTTCTTGCGCAATACTTCTAAACCCTAACCCTATATATCTTTCTCTCTCAATTGGCTAGTTATTCTTTCTATTGTTACTGATATAATATCGTTTTTTCATCAAAAGTTTCTATGGCATCTTTGAAACTTGCAGATGAGCACAACCTAGTGGCCTACCTACAAAAGTCTAATGAGAAGAGTGGCCCTGTTTATCATCAAATTGTGGAATTTCTACATACCACTCATATAAGGTATGCTTTGCTTTTAAAATCCACAATTTATATCTCTCAAATCAAACAGTTTGGACTTTCCATAACACTTGAGATTGGAGATACACATGAAACAGTGGATGCTTTACGAGCCACTATGGATGGGGTAACTATTGATGTTACTAAAGCATCCTTGAGAAGAGTACTCCAATTGGATGATATAAATGGTCTCATCATATTACCTATGCTCGAAATTCATGATACTTTATCATCTATGGGGTATGATACCACTGACAAAAAGTCTACTTTCAAAAAGAGTGGTTTTTGTCCCCAATGGAGATTTTTGATTCATACTCTGTTGCACTGTCTCAGTCCAAAGAAAACATCTTATGAGCAATTTAGTTCAACCATGGCTTATCCTTTGGTTTGTCAAGTCACTGATAAGATTTTCAACTGGTCAAATTATATTTTTACAAGTATGAAAGGCAATGTACAGAGTAAAACAAAATTTTTAATGTATCCAAGGTTTGTGCAAGCAGTGCCTAATGAGTTTCAACTGCAACCTCACTCTAATGTTTATCAAATCAGTTGCCTAAAGCCTAAAGTTTTTCAAAATTTGAACAAGATGGCAATATGATTTTTACACCTCTCCTACCCCAAATGCTTGCTAAAATTTCAACTGAACAAAACACACCCATAATTAATGTTCCAAACATTGATTATACCCCACCAGTTTCAAGAACTTATGAGAGAAGGTCTAAACAGTCAACTCCTCTCATGACAACACAACAAGTTTCTGAACCTTTTGGTCTAGACACAAGCAGCGGTGGTTCTAGACTTCAACCTAGTCCCACTAGGGAGGAATCTGAACCTTTGTCCCATGATTCACCTCTCCTAATAGGTCACACAGTTGGAAGTGATGAGGGCAGTGGGAACCAATTAGAATTGATGGTTTTGTGTACCAAATTAGCAAAGCAGGTTGAATCTCTATATAAGGACTTGGCAAATGTCAAGAAGCAACATGTCAGGGATGTTCAACACTTAAAGACAGAGATTCAGACCTTAAAGGAGGAGATACAAGGGTTGAAAAAGCACAAGAAGACTGCATAGATGGTGATTTCATCTTCATCCTCACCTACTGATGGTGATTCAGTTGATCATGATTTGGGAAATTCTTCCAAACAGGGGAGGACAACAGGTGCTAACACTGAGGGGAGGAAAATTGATTTTGAAGATGAAGGAGTCCATAACACTTGAGATTGGAGATACACATGAAACAGTGGATGCTTTACGAGCCACTATGGATGGGGTAACTATTGATGTTACTAAAGCATCCTTGAGAAGAGTACTCCAATTGGATGATATAAATGGTCTCATCATATTACCTATGCTCGAAATTCATGATACTTTATCATCTATGGGGTATGATACCACTGACAAAAAGTCTACTTTCAAAAAGAGTGGTTTTTGTCCCCAATGGAGATTTTTGATTCATACTCTGTTGCACTGTCTCAGTCCAAAGAAAACATCTTATGAGCAATTTAGTTCAACCATGGCTTATCCTTTGGTTTGTCAAGTCACTGATAAGATTTTCAACTGGTCAAATTATATTTTTACAAGTATGAAAGGCAATGTACAGAGTAAAACAAAATTTTTAATGTATCCAAGGTTTGTGCAAGCAGTGCCTAATGAGTTTCAACTGCAACCTCACTCTAATGTTTATCAAATCAGTTGCCTAAAGCCTAAAGTTTTTCAAAATTTGAACAAGATGGCAATATGATTTTTACACCTCTCCTACCCCAAATGCTTGCTAAAATTTCAACTGAACAAAACACACCCATAATTAATGTTCCAAACATTGATTATACCCCACCAGTTTCAAGAACTTATGAGAGAAGGTCTAAACAGTCAACTCCTCTCATGACAACACAACAAGTTTCTGAACCTTTTGGTCTAGACACAAGCAGCGGTGGTTCTAGACTTCAACCTAGTCCCACTAGGGAGGAATCTGAACCTTTGTCCCATGATTCACCTCTCCTAATAGGTCACACAGTTGGAAGTGATGAGGGCAGTGGGAACCAATTAGAATTGATGGTTTTGTGTACCAAATTAGCAAAGCAGGTTGAATCTCTATATAAGGACTTGGCAAATGTCAAGAAGCAACATGTCAGGGATGTTCAACACTTAAAGACAGAGATTTAGACCTTAAAGGAGGAGATACAAGGGTTGAAAAAGCACAAGAAGACTGCATAGATGGTGATTTCATCTTCATCCTCACCTACTGATGGTGATTCAGTTGATCATGATTTGGGAAATTCTTCCAAACAGGGGAGGACAACAGGTGCTAACACTGAGGGGAGGAAAATTGATTTTGAAGATGAAGGAGTCCATAACACTTGAGATTGGAGATACACATGAAACAGTGGATGCTTTACGAGCCACTATGGATGGGGTAACTATTGATGTTACTAAAGCATCCTTGAGAAGAGTACTCCAATTGGATGATATAAATGGTCTCATCATATTACCTATGCTCGAAATTCATGATACTTTATCATCTATGGGGTATGATACCACTGACAAAAAGTCTACTTTCAAAAAGAGTGGTTTTTGTCCCCAATGGAGATTTTTGATTCATACTCTGTTGCACTGTCTCAGTCCAAAGAAAACATCTTATGAGCAATTTAGTTCAACCATGGCTTATCCTTTGGTTTGTCAAGTCACTGATAAGATTTTCAACTGGTCAAATTATATTTTTACAAGTATGAAAGGCAATGTACAGAGTAAAACAAAATTTTTAATGTATCCAAGGTTTGTGCAAGCAGTGCCTAATGAGTTTCAACTGCAACCTCACTCTAATGTTTATCAAATCAGTTGCCTAAAGCCTAAAGTTTTTCAAACTTTGAACAAGATGGCAATATGATTTTTACACCTCTCCTACCCCAAATGCTTGCTAAAATTTCAACTGAACAAAACACACCCATAATTAATGTTCCAAACATTGATTATACCCCACCAGTTTCAAGAACTTATGAGAGAAGGTCTAAACAGTCAACTCCTCTCATGACAACACAACAAGTTTCTGAACCTTTTGGTCTAGACACAAGCAGTGGTGGTTCTAGACTTCAACCTAGTCCCACTAGGGAGGAATCTGAACCTTTTTCCCATGATTCACCTCTCCTAATAGGTCACACAGTTGGAAGTGATGAGGGCAGTGGGAACCAATTAGAATTGATGGTTTTGTGTACCAAATTAGCAAAGCAGGTTGAATCTCTATATAAGGACTTGGCAAATGTCAAGAAGCAACATGTCAGGGATGTTCAACACTTAAAGACAGAGATTCAGACCTTAAAGGAGGAGATACAAGGGTTGAAAAAGCACAAGAAGACTGCAAAGATGGTGATTTCATCTTCATCCTCACCTACTGATGGTGATTCAGTTGATCATGATTTGGGAAATTCTTCCAAACAGGGGAGGACAACAGGTGCTAACACTGAGGGGAGGAAAATTGATTTTGAAGATGAAGGAGTCCATAACACTTGAGATTGGAGATACACATGAAACAGTGGATGCTTTACGAGCCACTATGGATGGGGTAACTATTGATGTTACTAAAGCATCCTTGAGAAGAGTACTCCAATTGGATGATATAAATGGTCTCATCATATTACCTATGCTCGAAATTCATGATACTTTATCATCTATGGGGTATGATACCACTGACAAAAATCTACTTTCAAAAAGAGTGGTTTTTGTCCCCAATGGAGATTTTTTATTCATACTCTGTTGCACTGTCTCAGTCCAAAGAAAACATCTTATGAGCAATTTAGTTCAACCATGGCTTATCCTTTGGTTTGTCAAGTCACTGATAAGATTTTCAACTGGTCAAATTATATTTTTACAAGTATGAAAGGCAATGTACAGAGTAAAACAAAATTTTTAATGTATCCAAGGTTTGTGCAAGCAGTGCCTAATGAGTTTCAACTGCAACCTCACTCTAATGTTTATCAAATCAGTTGCCTAAAGCCTAAAGTTTTTCAAAATTTGAACAAGATGGCAATATGATTTTTACACCTCTCCTACCCCAAATGCTTGCTAAAATTTCAACTGAACAAAACACACCCATAATTAATGTTCCAAACATTGATTATACCCCACCAGTTTCAAGAACTTATGAGAGAAGGTCTAAACAGTCAACTCCTCTCATGACAACACAACAAGTTTCTGAACCTTTTGGTCTAGACACAAGCAGTGGTGGTTCTAGACTTCAACCTAGTCCCACTAGGGAGGAATCTGAACCTTTGTCCCATGATTCACCTCTCCTAATAGGTCACACAGTTGGAAGTGATGAGGGCAGTGGGAACCAATTAGAATTGATGGTTTTGTGTACCAAATTAGCAAAGCAGGTTGAATCTCTATATAAGGACTTGGCAAATGTCAAGAAGCAACATGTCAGGGATGTTCAACACTTAAAGACAGAGATTCAGACCTTAAAGGAGGAGATACAAGGGTTGAAAAAGCACAAGAAGACTGCAAAGATGGTGATTTCATCTTCATCCTCACCTACTGATGGTGATTCAGTTGATCATGATTTGGGAAATTCTTCCAAACAGGGGAGGACAACAGGTGCTAACACTGAGGGGAGGAAAATTGATTTTGAAGATGAAGGAGATAAAAGTAAAGGAGCAAAGGAAACTGAAACTCATGGAGAGCAACTTAAAGATCAAGACATTTTTCAAACTGCAACTAATTTTACCACTGATGTTATTTCCACTGCAGAGCCAAATTTTGCCACTGCAAGTAAAGAATTTGATAAATTGCAGAAAGACAAGGGTAAAGTAGTTATGAAAGATGTAGAGCAAACTGGAAGCAAAATTTCAAAGAAAAGACAAACTCAGATTGCTCTTGTGTCACACCCCCAAATTACCTGTTTTGCAGCGGAATGGAATTCCTGGGGATTGACTGTCATAGCATCACAATCGCAGTTATATTGAACGACCTAAAGTGTCGTTTGGAAAATACATCGCTTGATTTAATAAAAACATTCAGAGTTACAAAGATAGGTCCCAAATGAAAGTTACTATGTGCGGAAAGTAAGTTTGGTACAAGTCAAACGATGTTTTTAAAGTGTATAAATCCCATGTGAGACGCGTCGTCACCGCGACTCTATGATATGTCCACATGCATGCCATGAAGTGAATGCCTTAGTTACCTGAAAATACATTGCTAAAAGTGTCAACACAATGGTTGAGTGAGTTCATAGAGTTTATGTAAATGTTAATACGACTACCACAAGTATAAATTATGTATGACAATGTCGTCACAAAAATGATACAATTGCTATAAGTCCATGACACCGAAACTAGACTGTTCATGATGTTCGCCCCAACAGAGTGTTTGCCAAACAACTCAAATAATGTTATTAAATGAAATGCATCCGTATGACTAGTTGGGATCCACCAACCCGGATGGAGGAGTCACCCTCGATAGATCTATCCACTCACCCTCGCTTCTAAGATTAACGGTTCATGTAATATAATGGGGACATTCAATTGGCATGTGGTAACTTAAGCAATGTAAATGAATTTGATATACTTGGTATCGTAATAAAAATGATGTGCAATGTATTCTCCCCCGTAGGTTTGAAAATAATTATAAACATGTACGACGGGGCTATGAAAACTCACTTGATGAAATGGGTACGATGACAAGAGTGAGTACACTGAAATGTAGCGTGATACTTTAACCTTGACCTATTATGAATGATATGATACGTAATGAGTTATGATGTAATGTTATGCATGCATTTCGTATGTTATTTATACCACTTGTGAATTTTGAAAATAATACTCTTCGTCGAAAAATACTCTTTTGACGTCTTGACCATTCTTAAATTACTTTACAAGTATTTACGTCAAAATGTCATCCTACAATAGTTTCTTAATGATTTATTGTGAAGTTATAACTTTTCGTCGTAAAATAATGTCGTTGGAAATTTCATGAAAGTGACTAAAATGGCCTCGAAAAGCTAGTCGTAAAATGGTGTACGTCGAACGTTAAGAAACGAACTCAACGGTTTTGGAAAGCTTGTATCATAATCTCAAAGTTTTGGCATTTAAGTTTTTATCCTAGAGGTCTCGTTCATAGAGAAAAATATAGGTTAAGTATGGTGATTTTGTCCAAAATGTAGTTTAAAAGTGAATTTCGGCAAAGTTTAAGCAACCGTAGTTAATTCATTACAACTCCGCTATACAAACGGTTGGTCATGTTGGAAAATATGCTTGGTGATCTCACTTTTATTAGAAGACATCTCTTTACAAAAAGTTCTACGTCAACGTTAAGAATAGCCTTCAATATGGTCACTTGTTTACCGTAACACTTGTCTAATAGAAATAATATAGTTTTTCTTAAATAATAAAGTTACGGCAATTTTGTGTAAACGTGTATAGTTTAAGTTCTACAAATCCGTTTTCTACGTATTATACGTCCTTAGCTTCGTATCAAAGTATACTAATATATTTTTGATAAGTCGAAATAATTTATAACGCTTAAGACTCGTTTTTGATTCGTACAAACTAGAATTAACATGCTGAAATTTTCAGGATATATATATTTAGTCGTCAAACTTGAAAAATTCATATCTCCTTCGTTATAGCTCCGTTTTAATCCGTTCAAGCGGCCACGGTTTCGTTTTAAAGTATATTTTCTAAATATCTAGGCCAAAAATTTATGTCTACTATCGGATTTTCCAGATTTACAAAATAAGGACAGACCCTTTTTAAGACTTGTCGAAATGAGTTTTTCTCGCGTCAAACCTATTCTAACCCATTCAAAACAACTCCGAAGCTATTCTAATCCTACCATACACCTTCTTAGGGTGTCATGGGTTCCTAAACATCATCAAGAGTGATATATAACAAGGATTAATTATAGGATGACTTATATATGTATAACTTCCAAAAACAATGTAAAAGTGGTATAAACATCCATAAGGCTTGCATGCTTTGCTCAAATATGATGAAATAAATATGAAATGATAATGAAAGATGAAAAAAATGAAGATGATATGCTTACTAGTTTACTTGATGAGGTGACTAGAACAAGGGATTAAACTTAAACACCCTAGGTTTTTATTTCAAAACCTAAACAAGAGTGTATACTAGATTGTTTAAAACTTGATTTGGAAAATTTTTGATGAACTCTTCTTCCTCCTTAGGGGTGACCGGTTTTAGAGAGAAGAAAAAGGAGAGAAAATGTTTTGATTGAACTTGAATTATTGTGAATGAATTGAGTGAAAGTAAGGTTGAGTATAGATCTTGATATGTAAGAAAAAATTTCACCAACTCATTAATGAATCACCCCCCTTGGTCGGCCAAGGGGGTATGTATTTCTAAAATACATTTTTTTTTTATTGTATATATAAATGTGTAAGTAAAATGTATAAGTAAAGTATGTAAATTAAGATAAGTGGTAACTTGTAACTTTTATATACACTTGAGTAATTAGGGTAGTATTGGCTAAAAATAATTTTTAATGGTTCAAAGTAAAATATATTGAGGTCATGAAAATTGTAAAAATACATTTCTTGCAAAATTTGAGTGAACTAATAATTATCGTATAGTTTTTAAGAAAAGCGTCGTAATAATATAAATTTAACAATTTATATACCAAATAAATTTAAAACACTGAGTAAACTCATAATATTATTTTTATAAACTAAATGTAAGTATAAAAATATATCGGGATAATTTTTGGAAGTATCGGATTAAATGTTCAAAATAATAACTTACGCGATAGCGTTTATTTAATATGAAATTTACGCGTTTAATGTGAAATGCAAATTCATGAATGAACTAACATGATGGAAATGATGTTAATGAAATGTAGACTAAACCTAGTCTATATGAAATGTCCTTGATGATATGATCATGAATTCGCCGCTAAACCATTAAGGTTACGCGAATTTGGAACACGCAAACCTAGTTTACGATAAATGATGAAATAGTGAACTTGAGAAATGACCTGAAATTACGAGTTGTCACATTCGCCCAACCAAAAAGGAATTCAGTCCCTGAATTCAGTCCATGTTAGGTTCTACAGTGTTATCGGTGAAAGGTGAGGATATTTGGGTCGTATTGGTTCGTCCAGTGTTTTTCTGAATCGCGCCACGCCTTTCCAAGGCAAGATTTTGAACATAAATTCTGTTGCCAACTTGAAATTCTAATGGTTTGCGGCTTATGGGACATATTTCCAAAATTCGCATTGTATAACGATGTAGCTTATCTAGCTATATGTTGTTACTTGTAACTGATTATTGATTTGTATGACTTCTTTGTTTGTTTCATGAATGAGTTATGGACTAATGAATTGGACTTTCCTGATTTTAACCCGTGATTAAGTGATTGATACCTCAACCTTAAAGTGCCTCAAATGGTGTAGTTAATATGTTCATGAGCTAACTATTGTTGTAAAGAAACTTGTCGATGGAGAATGATTTGCCTAACCATTTCTAGAAAGTCACACTTGCTTGAGCATATTATCTAATGTGGGAATTGTTCTCTCGCTCTAACCATTGAGCTGAGGATAGTAGGCGGTAATCATGTCCTAGTAGGTTCCATGGAAATCCTGAAATGGCTGTCAGCAGTCTAAGGTGAATCGAATAGCTTATAATAGGTACAACTGGAATTGATACCACGTGTCTCGTGTTAGATTTCAAAATGTTAAATCTGTCGGAAAGGACCTTATTGAAAAGAATAGATTATAGTTAACAGTTGTGATTCCTCGCGTCCCTAGTTCTAGCGAATGTCATTACTTGAGTCTTACCTGCCTAAGGTGCTTAGTCTCCATTACAAAAATGTTTATTGTTTGATGATGACTCTCTTAACTTCTCTTATCGAAATATTTCCACGCTCTATGTCGTAAAGTCACAAAACCTTAAATATTTAAGTGATGTGGTGTAGTGGTTGATTTTCAAGATTTGTTCCGATATTGTGTGCTTCTAAAAATAGTTCATCACTAATATTGTTATCATGCTAGCAAGAAAATAGATATCAGCTCATACTATGTCGAAGAATGTTTGTTCTAGTTTCACTTGTAGATGGGGAGTCATTGATTGTCCGACATGTTCAAACCTGTGGCATCTCTTGATATGGAAGTGAGGTTACTTGGAATTTCTAGAGAACACAATGCCTTAGGGGAAGTTTATATCGATAACCTTAATTTAATTAAATTTTCCTTTAAGGGAAACTCATTGTAGGGAAGTTCACATATTGTTGAAGCCTTGTTTAATGAAATGTTCTGTAGTCTCAATTAGGAGGATTGGTTTATTTCTATAGTGTCGCTTAGTGTGTATTCGATTCATACTAAATCTTGTGACTCGGTATAGCTGGCACTTTTGAAATGATAGAATTTGGCTTCTAGTCCAAAGGTAGTGGTTCAGATTATCTCATGATGTCTTAAGCTTTATGTTGAGTTTGAATCATCCTAATACCTAGTTCTAGTCCTTGTGGGAAATTCTGAAACCCTTTCATTGTTTTCCTGCATCGAGGAATCCTCCTCGTAAATGGTATAAAAAGTCTTTCCTAAAAAAAATCATTTGTCAAATCCTAACTTATCGGTTGAGTGAGAGATGAATGGCGTAAGCATCTATAGAGTGTTAACAAAAAGGAATGTTTATGCACGATTTATCTGATTATAAAACTTTGCTTTTGAATGAGGATTGTTTTAGGAGATTTGAAATGATGCTTGTTACTTTCATGACATAATTCTTCCTGAATTATACATAGGTGATCAGGCCATGTATAATCAAGGACAAATGATGTGATGCTTGGTTTTGTTGAAATGGTATTATGTTTCTCCGAAGTTTTAAATGATATTCAACGTTTTGTTTTGTAAGACAATGGCTCAAAATTTTTCAGAGTAACATGAAAATCGTTTCGCATGATGCTATTAAATAGTTGATAAAATGACTGAAAATCAATTGATAGGGTGGTAACGAAACAACTTGTTTTAACACTTTAGGAAAAAATGTTTCTAAGATAGTGTAGAATAGCTTGAAATAAAATTAAGTTAAAAAAAAATGTTATGAAGTAGTAGTAAAGTATCTTGAAATATAATTTGTTGAATGGTTTGTAGGATACATGGGAGAACCTCATAGAATGGTAATAGTCTCCTAGTTAGACAAGAATAAAGTTGGCCTAACCCCTAGTAAGATAGTGATGTATCGTCGTGAAATGATGGAAAATTGGGCAATTGGAGTAAGGAATGAAATAAACAAGGTGGTGATTATCGTAGAGATAATAAATGATAAAGATTACATTAGCTAGAAAGGTACTTATTATCTGTTTCTGTTGGTGGTCTAATCGTGTTTCAAGTGTAGGAGTAGTAAGCGGTCTAGCATTAATAGCCCTAGAACTCTCACAGTCCTCAAACTAATGAGATAGTGCAATGTCTATAATCTTAGTGATAGATGGTAATGGTGTGTTAAATCATACATGCTTCTCAAGCGGCAAATCAAATGTATGACTAATAGGTCCACTAGGACTAAGCTTATAAGTTCTACCAAATGGTATAATCTGTCCCAACAAAATGATAAAAATTGTCATAATCCTACGGTGAATCAAGAGTGATTTTGATGGTGTAGGTGCAACTTTGCCCTCCTCAAAGGGTTCAGTTTCATCAACTGATGTTATCGGTGTTGAGTCAACTGATGTTAAAATTGTGATAGGGAATGACAGGGCATTCTCCATGTCAAAGTATGATGCGAGTATGATGGGATGGGTATTTGAAGGCATCTATGTGACAATCGATTTCGAAATGAAAGTAAATAACTCGTAAAAATGTACGTATAAAATCGCATGTATAGTGGCTATGTATTTATGATGAAATGATGAGATGCTATGATGATGTAGTTATAGTCTAGGGTCAATGATGCAACCTAGTTCTCTATAACCGAAGCTCTGATGCCAATCTGTCACACCCCCAAATTACCTGTTTTGCAGCGGAATGGAATTCCTGGGGATTGACTGTCATAGCATCACAATCGCAATTATATTGAATGACCTAAAGTGTCGTTTGGAAAATACATCGCTTGATTTAATAAAAACATTCAGAGTTACAAAGATAGGTCCCAAATGAAAGTTACTATGTGCGGAAAGTAAGTTTGGTACAAGTCAAACGATGTTTTTAAAGTGTATAAATCCCATGTGAGACGCGTCGTCACCGCGACTCTATGATATGTCCACATGCATGCCATGAAGTGAATTGAGACTTACAAAAATAATTTAGTTCGCTACATAAAAGGTTTGCTGTGAAATCCAGTAAGTTATATTAACGCTAACACTACGATACTGTCAGTTAGGGGTCCTTAAGGTAAGGCGACGTTTTGTCCATTAAACCCCCACACTGTCTAACCGTAGTCTCGAAGCCAATATCTCTTGATCCAACGTAGTAACTGGGATCTGATATTGATGTAGTAGTATCGTAGAGTAGTAAAGTAGTATTTATGTATCGGTGATATGTACGCTAAAATATGCATGTAAAAATGCTCAATAAATGAAAGTAAAGCTTTAGCTAACAGTGTATCTACGGAAGTTTATGGGTAGGGTAGTATGAGCGTAGTATGAAACTGTACCTCTTACGGGACAGTAAGGGATAGTGTTAAAATTGTAGTCAACTGAGTTGTGGCTATTGTAGTCAACTACT
>BPTQ01000005.1:116656512-116713793 GCA_019973895.1 Chrysanthemum seticuspe
GATTCCTGCATATTATGCATCTTTTGCCTAAACATCTTGAATTTGATATGTGCAAATGTGTTTTAACGGCATTGAAATAATACCTACAATAGTTTCTTAATGATTTATTGTGAAGTTATAACTTTTCGTCGTAAAATAATGTCGTTGGAAATTTCATGAAAGTGACTAAAATGGCCTCGAAAAGCTAGTCGTAAAATGGTGTACGTCGAACGTTAAGAAATGAACTCATCGGTTTTGGAAAGCTTGTATCATAATCTCAAAGTTTTGGCATTTAATTTTTATCCTAGAGGTCTCGTTCATAGAGAAAAATATAGGTTAAGTATGGTGATTTTGTCCAAAATGTAGTTTAAAAGTGAATTTCGGCAAAGTTTAAGCAACCGTAGTTAATTCATTACAACTCCGCTATACAAACGGTTGGTCATGTTGGAAAATATGCTTGGTGATCTCACTTTTATTAGAAGACATCTCTTTACAAAAAGTTCTACGTCAACGTTAAGAATAGCCTTCAATATGGTCACTTGTTTACCGTAACACTTGTCTAATAGAAATAATATAGTTTTTCTTAAATAATAAAGTTACGGCAATTTTGTGTAAACGTGTATAGTTTAAGTTCTACAAATCCGTTTTCTACGTATTATACGTCCTTAGCTTCGTATCAAAGTATACTAATATATTTTTGATAAGTCGAAATAATTTATAACGCTTAAGACTCGTTTTTGATTCGTACAAACTAGAATTAACATGCTGAAATTTTCAGGATATATATATTTAGTCGTCAAACTTGAAAAATTCATATCTCCTTCGTTATAGCTCCGTTTTAATCCGTTCAAGCGGCCACGGTTTCATTTTAAAGTATATTTTCTAAATATCTAGGCCAAAAATTTATGTCTACTGTTGGATTTTCCAGATTTACAAAATAAGGACAGACCCTTTTTAAGACTTGTCGAAATGAGTTTTTCTCGCGTCAAACCTATTCTAACCCATTCAAAACAACTCCGAAGCTATTCTAATCCTACCATACACCTTCTTAGTGTGTCATGGGTTCCTAAACATCATCAAGAGTGATATATAACAAGGATTAATTATAGGATGACTTATATATGTATAACTTCCAAAAACAATGTAAAAGTGGTATAAACATCCATAAGTCTTGCATGCTTTGCTCAAATATGATGAAATAAATATGAAATGATAATGAAAGATGAAAAAAATGAAGATGATATGCTTACTATTTTACTTGATGAGGTGACTAGAACAAGGGATTAAACTTAAACACCCTAGGTTTTTATTTCAAAACCTAAACAAGAGTGTATACTAGATTGTTTAAAACTTGATTTGGAAATTTTTTGATGAACTCTTCTTCCTCCTTAGGGGTGACCGGTTTTAGAGAGAAGAAAAAGGAGAGAAACTGTTTTGATTGAACTTGAATTATTGTGAATGAATTGAGTGAAAGTAAGGTTGAGTATAGATCTTGATATGTAAGAAAAAATTTCACCAACTCATTAATGAATCACCCCCCCTTGGTCGGCCAAGGGGGTATGTATTTCTAAAATACATTTTTTTTATTTATTTATTGTATATATAAATGTGTAAGTAAAATGTATAAGTAAAGTATGTAAATTAAGATAAGTGGTAACTTGTAACTTTTATATACACTTGAGTAATTAGGGTAGTATTGGCTAAAAATAATTTTTAATGGTTCAAAGTAAAATATATTGAGGTCATTAAAATTGTAAAAATACATTTCTTGCAAAATTTGAGTGAACTAATAATTATCGTATAGTTTTTAAGAAAAGCGTCGTAATAATATAAATTTAACAATTTATATACCAAATAAATTTAAAACACTGAGTAAACTCATAATATTATTTTTATAAACTAAATATAAGTATAAAAATATATCGGGATAATTTTTGGAAGTATCGGATTAAATGTTCAAAATAATAACTTACGCGATAGCGTTTATTTAATATGAAATTTACGCGTTTAATGTGAAATGCAAATTCATGAATGAACTAACATGATGGAAATGATGTTAATGAAATGTAGACTAAACCTAGTCTATATGAAATGTCCTTGATGATATGATCATGAATTCGCCGCTAAACCATTAAGGTTACGCGAATTTGGAACACGCAAACCTAGTTTACGATAAATGATGAAATAGTGAACTTGAGAAATGACCTGAAATTACGAGTTGTCACATCTTGATAGAGATCTTGCAGAGAAGATAGCAGAAGAACAAGTTGCTGAAAAGAAAAGATTGAAAGAAATGGAAGTTGCAAGCTTTTTGGAAGCTAAAAGATTGGATAGAATGGAAGATACTGAAGATTCACTTTCCACTATTCAACTTACAGTTCTTAGAGAGAAGACTCCAGAGTTTAGTTATGTTCCTTTTGAAGAAGATATTCAATTCTTGATTGCAAATAATGCAGAAATCAAGAAAAAGGCAATTGACCTGGTAGCTGATGCATCCTTAACTGAGGAACAAAGAACTGCTCAGTTGAAGGATTTCATTCAAATGAAGAACAATCAAGCACTTGAAGATGTGATTAGTACAGTCAAAAAGGGTCAAAAGAAATCAAGATAACCTACCAAGAGACAAATTCTTTCATAAATGAAAACTTATTGTTGTCATGTTGGAGGTTGGAATATGCATCAATTCAAAGGAATGTCTGATGATCAAGTTGAAAAGGCTTACTACAGAACTCAAAAACAAGATAAAGATTTTATTGCAATGGGCTTTGAAGAAGAAGCAAGAAGATTTCCTAGATTGAAGAGAAAGGCCAAAGTAAGTGATTCTCAAAGTGTTAAGAAGACTAAGGTTGATGATGATCAAACAATGTCTACTGAGAAGGAAATTCCTACAAAGAAATTCACTGAAGAACAACTGACTGGAATGATTGTGATTATGGAAAAAGATTTTCATCCAGAACCACTGCAAGTTCGACATCCTATTATTGATTGGGAAGTTTTCACTGCTAGCAATTTTGCTCCATCATGGAAGATCACAAGGCTAGGAGGTGAAACGTCATCATTCATGACATTTGAAGATCTTATTAAAGCTTTTGACAGAGATGATCTTAATATACTATGGAAATTAGTTCAAGAAAGGTTTAATGTTCAAGATCTCAAAGATACTAAGGAGATGCAGTTATGGGTGAATCTTAGAAGGCTTTATGAACCAAATGTTGATGATGACTTCTGGAAAACTTTATTCACAAGTTTTGGTACTAAATGGTTTTACTATGATTCATGTGAAGTTCATCATGTCTCTACTACTAATGGAGAAGACTTTTTCATGCTTGCTGAGAAATAATATCCTCTTAGAGCTGGAGCTCTTACAGTGATGTTAACCTTACCAATAAGAGTTAATGAAGACAATGAAAAGGTCAGAGCATTGTTACATAGGCTTCAAGAACAATGCTCAAGAGCCATACAGAAGTTAAGAAAGAAGTGAAGTGTTTGATTGAATTCCCTAAATCCTTGAAGATAATGAATATTGAAGAAACTTATTGATTTGCAGAGAAATCATAAGTTTAGGGGAGGATTGTTGGGAATAATTTGTTACCACGGATAGTATGTGGTTTACACTGCTCGGTTCAATACTAGCAGTGGAAACGTATTCCCACTGCTAGAACATTATTACCACTGCTATTGTTAATGTGAAGTTTAACGTGTCTAGATAAGTATATAATAGATCTTATGTATATTCTATTATGTTAAATTTATACTTATCTTGTAAAGGGCTCCTTGTTGTATAAAAGGAGGTCCTAGGTCATTGTCTTAGGTACTTGTGTATTTACCTACGAAAGCTTCAAGGTGTAACCCTAGTGATACTAAGATCACTCGTATTATTCATTAATAATATTGAAGCTTGAGTTTTGTGTTTTAATATGTGTTTACTCTCATACAATACATTATACAATCCATCTTCTAAGTATTACTAAGTAAATTCCGCTTACTTATTTATACAAAATATTATTGACACAAGGAGTGTGTCCAGATCCATCAGATGGTTTAGCCTACAATGACTCTAGGTAATATAAACTAAGGTTCACAATGATTAATCAAGCACTAACTACACAACGGATGATCTATCGCAATACTTGTAACGCCCCGACCCGACAAGGGTAAAGGAATCACAAGTAATGGTGTCATATCAAAGCAAACATATAATCCAAAAGAAATCTCAACATAAATATTGAAATAATCCAAGTCAAAACGACTTCAATACATAGGTCCCAGCGGAAAAATAACTCCAAATGAAATGTCTAAAATATAAAGTCTAAATGGCATCATAAGATCAAAGCTAAAATCTCTAAGGTAAGTCCACTCAGCACTCATCCCAAAGCAATACCCAGCTCCAATGCTTAGATACCTGCCGCGGAAGAAAAGAAAAGTGCGGCTGAGCTTCAAAAGCCCAGTGAACAGATATACAAGCAAAACGAAAACGAATACGAAATAAAGTGAAAGAAAAATAGTGAAGTCATATTCATTTCAAAAGATAATTCAGAATATAAGAATAAGTTTTATAGCTAACTACCTCGAGCCCAGACACATATGCCATATCAGAAACATATCATAATCACATAAGGCAACAATTTGTAGGGGAGACCTACCAGAGTTATGAAGGACGTGCATGCACGCAGCATCAATCATCAAACAATACAGATAACAGATAAACATATAATATATAGCCTATAACAGATATAGGATGCACCCATACGCCCAACAGACATACTTTAATAATATAATTCAAACTGAGCTCATAACAAATAACAGATAAGGGACGTGGCAGAACTTCCCTCTACTGCCCTAGAGTCATGTCAGAAGTGCATTTGCTGACACGGACATGGAACCCCCATGACTAGTTAATAATTGGCTCGGGTGTCAAACTATCTGAGGTCAAATAAGAATGTCATAACTGACATAGATCATATTTTATCAAATGTTTAATCATGTTTTCAAAATCAAAGTCTTCATATCATATAGTTCAAAATCAAATGTTTTATGATTCAAAAATCAAAGTTCAGATAAGCAACAGCTCAAATAGACACATTAGAGTTCATAGCAAAGGCTTATGAAATCCTAATATGAAAACGAAAAGAAAACTTTATACGAAACCTTTACTGAAAAGGTCCGAATGTTTGTACGATAACATAAGTGTCTTAAAGTAAGACAGAATACCCGTACCTTATTCCAAAGCAAAAGATCAAAAGTCGAAACAGGGAAAGCAAAGAATTACTCCTTCTTCACAGAACCTATATACATTCATGTCGTATATTATTATTAATGATTCTACAATCGTCAAAATGATCTTTTAATATTTTAGGGTTTCTATAATTAGATGAGACTTAAAGGTTTTAATATTAATATTGTAAATTAGGGTTCATATGTCTTTTATTAAAGTTCAGGGTTTCTCATTCTTTACATATCTCATTAATATACATTAACTTACATGTTACGTCTTTTAATGATTCGCTACTTAACCTAACACGTCACAAAATAATCTTTCCTTTTTATGTTTCACCATACACGTTCATGATTTTATGTGACATATAAGTTACTTATTACTCGTATTAATTACACATTTACTCTATTAGGGTTTAGCATAACTTATTAAATTATCATATCAAAAACTAGGGTTTACGTTAACATAACCTTTACTTAATTAATGCATCTTCAAAACTCATATGTGGTTCGGTTCAAATTAGGGTTTACGGATATTAGGTTATACGCATGTCTTAGCTCATCTAAACACTTCACATATTCAAGTTATTAAGTTTATACACCTTATTCGAAAATTAAACATGGTTCAGTCCTAATTCATATGTTTCGGCCCTTATTAAATCAACACAACCATGACTCGATTCAATATTACATCTTACGTTACATGTTTCTTATTAGTTACAAAGTATAATCAATTAGGGTTTGTCTTTGTTTTCGGTTCACAACTCTCGGCCACAAAAGAAACAAAACAAAACGCGACTAAACAAATATAACTTGACATATACATGCAAGGTACGTTAAAGGAAGAAAAATAAACGTTATACCTTAACTCGTTGAAGCAAAAATTCAACACCAAGGGTGTTTGTTGAGTCTCGGCCGAATAGGGAGAAAAGAAAAAGAAGAGACAAATAAACTAGGGTTCCAAACTTATGATTATGTATGGTATATATAGTTGTAGTATTTGAGTTAAACTAGGAAAGTGAATTGGGTTTGGTTTGGGTCCAACCGGTCACACCATCACACGCACCAAATGGGCTTCGGCCCTTGGCTCACGAACACAAACAAACACGACCCAATCATTTACGAAACATTTATTCTTCGTCGTACCAAAATCAATTACGTAATACATTTTAGTTAGGTTTTTAAATATTCGCAAGTTAACTTTTAATTTCTTTAAATGTTATAAATATATTTTACATATTTTATAAATTTTAGTTCCAAGGGTATTTTAGTCTTTATTTATATTTTTGATTTTCAGGTTTTACAATACTAGATCATTAACAATTAAGATAAGAGACAACCAATCAATATTCAATAATTAAGTTTCGTATTCCCTAAGCAAACACACAAGTAAATTAGCCGGACATGGAAAACATGCAAGCATACTGATAACGCTACACGCGTCGTTCGGGGTCAAAGGAACTTCCTTTTCTTTGAGCAAGTTTTATAACACCCTAGGCAGTGAACCTAATCGTTGTAGTGTAGTATTAGGGTAAGCCACGGGTATTGATATCGTTCTCTAGTGGAATAGGAATGCTAGTGAGAAGTTACTACGCTAAGGTTGGGGTTGAGGAAGATTATTTTTTATCTTTTTATATTTTTTAGGAATTAGAAAGGTACGAATCTCGGGGTTTGGATTTGGGGGTTGGTATTTCTACCGATTACTCTACTTATCTAATTATCTAATCTAAGGTGTATGTAGTCTATGTCTAATTATTGTGTGCTCGTATGATGGTTTAAAGATGTGTTTACTTAGGTTTTATTACTCCTTAATTATCTCCGATTGATGGTTGAATTGTCACGTCCTTATTCTTAATCGCGTTGTGTGTCTAAAGTCGTAGGGTATGCGTTTGTCCCTAACTCTTTGAACTTACCAAAGGGTCTCGTCTACAAAAACCTCTAGGAATTATAAACTCTAACTCTAAGGCACTCTTTGGATGGTTTAGCCTACAACTGCTCTAAGTGTTATAGTCTAAGGTTCACAAAGATCAATCAAGCATTAATTACACAACGAATGACCTATCGCATTACTAGATCATTAACAATTAGGATAAGAGACAACCAATCAATATTCAATAATTAAGTTTCATATTTCCTAAGCAAATACACAAGTAAATTAGCCGGACATGGAGAACATGCAAGCATACACACAAATAATTGAAGGCATAATTGAATTAATGAAGTAAAACACTTATCTTGGTGTAAGATAGGGTTTGGAACCCTAAAATACTATACAAGACAGCCTTGGTTCGGTTTAGGTTTTTACTCCAAAAGACTACACATTAAAACTGAAAAATTCAGATTCTATATATAAGTTTACAATCGCGACGGCGTCACCCTTTGAATTGTGACGCCGTCGGGTCGCCGTCATTAGGGTTTCGTCTTGGCCACGTTAGTCTTGAGAAGTCGTCACCTTGTGCTTGTGACGCCGTCCCCTTCAGTCTCTGACGCCGTCTGGATCAAATCTAGGCCGTCTGATTTGCGACGGCCTACTCTTTTAAAGCCTGACACCGTCACTTGAAAATAAGCAATTTGGCTACTGTCCTGTCACAGAAGTACTCCGACGGCGTCACAATTAACACCTGACGCCGTCCCCTTGTATTTCAGCAGCTTGAGTGTCTCGATTCTTGACTTTGGCCATTTTCTTCATATATCGGCGCCTTTTCGTCCAAATAAGTGCCATTCCAGCAATTTGCCTTCAAGAGACATAAAAAGTGAAAAGGAACGATATTAAGTAATAACAGATACAAAAGTACTCAAATAAGGGCTTAAACGACCCTCAAAAAGGTACATTTTAAAACCTTATCAAATATCCCTACACTTGGTATCAATTAATTTATAAGTTAGGGGTCATGAAGCATTGGTTTAGAACAATCCAAAACACATATAAGCCCCGCAAAAGTCATAACAAGCACAGAAATTACATACTAGCACCTCACATGGGGTGTTTGGATACTCTCATCTCTCGGGTGTATATGAAATATAACAAGTTGGAAATGGAAGATAAACACTCATTAACCGGTCCTAGTACATAGATTACCATAGGCTTGAGAATAGATCAAACCTCCATCGCTTTGGTGTAAGCACCTAGGAAAGACTATCAAAGAGGTCTTTAAAGTGTTGTAATGTTAGGCTTACGGTAGGGAAACAAAGGGTTTGGTGGGATAGGCTATTTAGTGGTGGCAAGTCAAAAAATCTCTATGTTACAAGCATACGAAGAATGGCGTTGCTAAGCCAAGACTCAACACTCTAAACTCTAGATAACTGAAACAAACAAACATAAATTTAAAGGATAGATGTAGGATGGTAGCCCGTATGTTTATTTTTTTTTTAGCACTATATTTTTTTTCTTTTCTCTTTTTCTTTTTTTTTTTGATTTTATTATTTTTTTTTTCATACACTTTTACTCTACCATCCTCTACGGTAACATCAAAATAATAGGGATTTATAGGCACATCCCTACACTTGAGTTTTTATTACTCTAACACTAATTTGACCTGAATTGAAAAGATCAAAACACTTGGGGTACGTTATTACGCAAATAAGGGAATTTAACGTTCCCTTCCAGTCATTTCATAAACTTTAACTTTTCCCATGAGTCCCAATCGTCCCAAAACTGTGTACAAAGGATATGACTCGACTTAGCAACTTATGCAAGCAACTAGATAATTGAACTAAGGGTTTAGGGTGATAACAATAATGCACTAAAAGTGAGTGCATACAAGGTAGGCTAAGGCGATTTGGGTGTACATTTGGGGGTGGGGTGTAAACAATGCTCTTCATTGATATTCCGGAAAAACCAAAACATCACGAGAACCGCGAAAAGGATAGCCTCTGAGGGGTTAACTAGGGGTATCGTGTACTAAAGATGAGTACAACGCAAAGGTGTGGGGGAATTACTCAACCGATCTGGAAGAAGTAATTATATTACGGGTATCAAACAAGGGTTATCCTAATGCCTCTTATCATTTAGTTATTCCTAACTACACAAGTGTCGTCTTACTAGCGATCTCGGGATGCATCACAAAACAAGTTCTAGAATCTAATATACTACCGGTTCACACTCTAAGCATTACAGATGAATGCTTTAATTCCTACTAATCTAAGGGTGATCCTCACATTTTGGGTGGAATTTAGTTGGTAAAGGGTTTTTTGTGCTAGTCATATAACTTCCTATCCGTGAGACACTTTTGTTAAGACTAATGGCCCACTCCTATATGTCATGAAAAATTTAAAATTTGGTGCCAAAATTACCCTAACCGACATTTTCTCATGGTTTATTACACAAATACAATTGGACAAAGCAAATGGTCAAGGATAAGCATAGTTTCAAAGTTCCCGTTTTATTTTCCCTCCCTACACTTAAACTGAACATTGTCCCCAATGTTCCCCGAAAATATCAAAGTTATGATAATAGAAGGTAATGAAAAACGAAAAAAACTAATACTCCCCTGATTAGCTCGGTAGGATCCGTGTGTGAAGTAGTGGTTAAATCCTTTCCAAGAAGAATGTATGCGTGAAAAGCTCCTTCCAATCTTATGTAACTTCTTTTTGATAAATTAAACCTGCACACTTGAAGAAAACAAACGAAACCTTCGCGTAAAATCGGCGGTAATAATATATATAAGACTCGATTAAACTAGGATATAATGCTTGTGGAATGGATGTTTACAAAATTTCTGGAAAATTAAGACCTGGAAAATTCCAAAAATTTATAAGTAGCTCAGAAAACGAGAAAAAAGTAATCTGTTGTTTTTACTCCTTCCTGACGCCGTCAGGTTGCGATCCTGACGCCGTCAGGTTATCCTGACAAAAACTGATCTGCGATTTTCTGGAAAAAATTCTGGAAAATTTACATATTTAGAATCTGAAAAAATTTCTGCAAAACATCCATTATGACTCGATACAAGCATTTGACTCGAACAAACACACATATATATCTTTTAATTAATTGTTATTCTCATGTTTACGTTTCTTTTGAAAATGTGTGTAATCCTCCCTACACTTATCCTTTATGTAAAATACCTTTATATGCAATTAAGACGAGGTTAAAAACAAAATAAAGCATTTTTACAAATTTAAACATGAGAATAAGCAATCAATAAAAGATATATGACACACAAACAAGCAAACAATTAAGCATGGGTTGCCTCCCATGAAGCGCTTTTCTTTATTTATGAGTCTTGTAGCTAGACTCGTAGTCGTGCCCTTACGTTTTCCTCCTCTTAGAAGCCCATTCAATTATCTTAACTCTGTTCTCATCACGAATATATTCAGGGCCCAACTCTAGACAAGCAGTATAGCGAATCTTGTCTTCCCAATCAACTTCAAAGGCTGGAATGCTGTCTACATCTAGATCATCAATACCCTCAAACTTCTTATTTTTGTAGGGCATTATATACTTAACACATTCGGTCTCATTTGAGAATTTGACTATTCCTTCCTCTTGATCATAAACCATCTTAGATTCCTCAATAAATGGTCTCCCAAGTATCACATCTCCTAAGACTCCATCAATAATGCCCTTAACATTCTCTAGGATCATGAAATCACACCTATATGTGAAGTTTCCTACGAAGACATGTAATCCTTTAACCCTCCCGACATAGTTACTCACCTTCCTAGGGTAAAAGGGGTCCCTCATAGGTCCTAAATTTTCACTCATGATACAATTGTAGTAGAGTCTAGACATTATGTTCATGGGTGCTTTATAATCTATGTAAGTGTGATCCCTATATAAGTACCCAATCATGCACGGTATTTTGATATTTTTAGGGTCACCACTTTTTATGCATGGTTCGAAAGGTGGTCGCGGGAAGTTAACTACATTATAGTGATTAGCGGTTTCCTTCCCATTAGGGTATGAATCGAAATACTCCCTAAGTTCCTCTTCCTCCTTACTTCCATCCATAATTTCCAAAACCTTATAATCACCTTCCACAATTTCATTTTCCGAATCACTTGAGGTGGAATCACTATCTAAGGTACTAGTGGATTCCTCAAGGGCTTTCTCAAGTGCACTTTCAATTATCCTATTTAGTTTCTTAAGTTCTCCAATTTCACTAACAATGCGAGCTCGGAGTTGGTTGGCAAAAGTTGGATCGAGTGGTGGGTATTTGTTTGATGGGGAGTTGTTGCTTGGCGAATTATCACTTTCCATGATGAAAAGTGATGGGATTACGAACAAAGGTCACGAAGAAGGGGGATAGACTACGAGAAAGCTAAAAATGAGGAAAATTTACTTGATATGAATCAAGCAAAGAAACCAAAACTAGGTGGACTACTAACTAGCTATTCTATTCCCCGGCAGCGGCGCCAAAAACTTGATAACGCTACACGCGTCGTTCGGGGTCAAAGGAACTTCCTTTTCTTCGAGCAAGTTTTATAACACCCTAGGCAGTGAACCTAATCGTTGTAGTGTAGTATTAGGGTAAGCCACGGGTATTGATATCGTTCTCTAGGGGAATAGGAATGCTAGTGAGAAGTTACTATGCTAAGGTTGGGGTTGAGGAAGATTATTTTTTATCTTTTTATATTTTTTAGGAATTAGAAAGGTACGAATCTCGGGGTTTGGATTTGGGGGTTGGTATTTCTACCGATTACTCTACTTATCTAATTATCTAATCTATGGTGTATGTAGTCTATGTCTAATTATTGTGTGCTCGTATGATGGTTTAAAGATGTGTTTACTTAGGTTTTATTACACCTTAATTATCTCCTATTGATGGTTGAATTGTCACGTCCTTATTCTTAATCGCGTTGTGTGTCTAAAGTCGTAGGGTATGCGTTTGTCCCTAACTCTTTGAACTTACCAAAGGGTCTCGTCTACAAAAACTTCTAGGAATTATAAACTCTAACTCTAAGGCACTCTTTGGATGGTTTAGCCTACAACTGCTCTAAGTGTTATAGTCTAAGGTTCACAAAGATCAATCAAGCTTTAATTACACAACGAATGACCTATCGCATTACTAGATCATTAACAATTAAGATAAGAGACAACCAATCAATATTCAATAATTAAGTTTCATATTCCCTAAGCAAACACACAAGTCAATTAGCCGGACATGGAGAACATGCAAGCATACACACAAATAATTGAAGACATAATTGAATTAATGAAGTAAAACACTTATCTTTGTGTAAGATAGGGTTTGGAACCCTAAAATACTGTACAAGACAGCCTTGGTTCGGTTTAGGTTTTTACTCCAAAAGACTACACATTAAAACTAAAAAATTTGAATTCTATATATAAGATTACAATCGCGACGGCGTCACCCTTTGAATTGTGAAGCCGTCGGGTCGCCGTCATTAGGGTTTCGTCTTGGCCACGTTAGTCTTGCGACGGCGTCACCTTGTGCTTGTGACGCCGTCCACTTCAGTCTCTGACGCCGTCTGGATCAAATTTAGGCCGTCTGAGTTGCGACGGCCTACGCTTTTAAAGCCTGACACCGTCACTTGAAAATAAGCAATTTGGCTACTGTCCCATCACAGAAGTGCTCCGACGGTGTCACAATTAACACCTCACGCCGTCCCCTTGTATTTCAGCAACTTGAGTGTCTCGATTCTTGACTTTGGCCATTTTCTTCATATATCCGCGCCTTTTCTTCCAAATAAGTGCCATTCCAGCAATTTGCCTTCAAGAGACCTAAAAATTGAAAAGGAACGATATTAAGTAATAACGGATACAAAAGTGATCAAATAAGGGCTTAAACGACCCCTCAAAAAGGTACATTTTAAAACCTTATCACATACATACAATTAATTGAAGACATAATTAAATTAATGAAGTAAAACACTTATCTTGATGTAAGATAGGGTATGGAACCCTAAAATACTGTACAAGACAGCCTTGGTTCAGTTTAGGTTTTTACTCCAAAAGACTACACATTAAAACTAAAAAATTCGGATTCTATATATAAGATTACAATCGCGACGGCGTCACCCTTTGAATCGTGACGCCGTCGGGTCGCCGTCATTATGGTTTCGTCTTGGCCACGTTAGTCTTGCGACGGCGTCACATTGTGCTTGTGACGCCGTCCCCTTCAGTCTCTGACGCCGTCTAGATCAAATCTAGGTCGTCTGAGTTGCGACGGCCTACTCTTTTAAAGCCTTACACCGTCACTTGAAAATAAGCAATTTGGCTACTGTCCTGTCACAGAAGTTCTCCGACGGCGTCACAATTAACACCTGACGCCGTCCCCTTGTATTTCAGCAGCTTGAGTGTCTCGATTCTTGACTTTGGCCATTTTCTTCATATATCCGCGCCTTTTCGTCCAAATAAGTGCCATTCCAGCAATTTGCCTTCAAGAGACCTAAAAAGTGAAAAGGAACGATATTAAGTAATAACGGATACAAAAGTGATCAAATAAGGGCTTAAACGACCCCTCAAAAAGGTACATTTTAAAACCTTATCAAATACATACAATTAATTGAAGACATATCTAAATTAATGAAGTAAAACACTTATCTTGAAGTAACATAGGGTATGGAACCCTAAAATACTGTACAAGATAGCCTTGGTTCGGTTTAGGTTTTTACTCCAAAAGACTACACACCGATAACTAAAAAAACTTGGATTCTATATATAAGATTACACATGCGACGGCGTCAATTTGTGACGCCGTCGGGTCGCCGTTCTTAGGGTTTCGTCTTGGCTTAAACGATATTAAGTAATAACGACCCCTCAAAAAGGTAATAACGGATACCTAAAAAGTGAAAAGGAACGATATTAAGTAATAACGGATACAAAAGTGATTAAATAAGGGCTTAAACGACCCCTCAAAAAGGTACATTTTAAAACACTCATTAACCGGTCCTAGTACATAGATTACCATAGGCTTGAGACTAGATCAAACCTCCATCGCTTTGGCGTAAGCACCTAGGAAAGACTATCCAAGAGGTCTTTTAAAGGGTTGTAATGATAGGCTTACGGTAGGGAAACAAAGGCTTTGGTGGGATAGGCTATTTAGTGGTGGCAAGTCAAAAATCTTTATGTTACAAGCATGAGAAGAATGGCGTTGCTAAGCCAAGACTCGACACTCTAAACTCTAGATAACTGAAATAAACAAACATAAATTAAAAGATAGATGTAGGATGGTAGCCCGTATGTTTTTTTTTCAACACTCTATTTTTTTTTCTCTTTTTCTATTTTTTTTTTGATTTTTTTTTCCATACATTTTTACTCTACCATCATCTACGATAACATCAAAATGATAGGGATTTATAGGCACATCCCTACACCTGAGTTTTTATTACTCTAACACTAAATATGACCCGAATTGAAAAGATCAAAACACTTGGAGTACATTATTATGCAAATAAAGGGAATTTAAATTTAACGTTCCCTTCCCGTCATCTAATAAAATTTAACTTTTCCCATGAGTCCCAATCGTCCCAAAACTATGTACAAAGGATATGACTCGACTTAGCAACTTATGCAAGCAACTAGATAATTGAACTAAGGGTTAAGTGTGATAACAATAATGTACTAAAAGTGAGTGCATACAAGGTAGGCTAAGGCAATTTGGGTGTAAATTTGGGGGTGGGGTGTAAACAATGCTCTTCATTGATATTTCGGAAAACCGAAACATCGCGAGAACCGCGAAAAGGATAGGCTCTGAGGGGTTAACTAGGGGTATCGTGTACTAAAGATGAGTAAAACGCAAAGGTGTGGGGGAATTACTCAACTGATGTGGAAGAAGTAATTAAATTATATGTATCAAACAAGGGTTATCCTAATGCCTCTTATCATTTAGTTATTCTTAACTACACAAGTGTAGTCTTACTAGCGATCTCGGGATGCATCACAAAACAAGTTCTAGAATCTATTATACTACCGGTTCACACTCTAAGCATTAAAGATGAATGCTTTAATTCCTACTAATCTAAGGCTGATCCTCACATTTTGGGTGGAATTTAAGTGGTAGAGGGTTTTTTTTGTGCTAGTCATGCAATTTCCTATCCATGAGATACTTTTAAAACTAATGGCCTACTCCTATATGTCATGAAAAATTGAAAATTTGGTGCCAAAATTACCCTAACCGACATTTTCTCATGGTTTATTACGCAAATGTAATTGGACAAAGCAAATAATCAAGGATAAGCATAGTTTCAAAGTTCCCATTTTATTTTCCCTACCTACACTTAAACTGAACATTCTCCCAATGTTCCCCGAAAGTATCAAAGTTATGATAATGGAAGGTAATAAAAAGTGAAAGAAACTAATACTCCTCTGATTAGCTCGGTAGGATCCGTGTAAAGTAGTGGTTACATCTTTCTTCAAGAAGATTGTTTGCGTGAAAAGCTCCTTCTCATCTTATGTATCTTCTTCTTGGTAAATTAAACCTGCACACTTGAAGAAAACAAACGAAACCTTTACATAAAATCGGTGGTAACAATATATATAGGACTCTACTAAACTAGGATATAATGCTTGTGGAATGGATGTTTACAGAATTTCTGGAAAATTAAGACCTGGAAAATTCCAAAAATTAATAAGTAGCTCAGAAAACGAGAAAAAGTAATCAGTTGTTTTTGCTCCTTCCTGACGCCGTCAGGTTGCGATCCTGACGCCGTCAGGTTATCATGACAAAAACTGGTCTGCGATTTTCTGAAAAAAATTCTGGAAAATTTACATCTTTAGAATCTGGAAAAATTTTCTGCAAAACATCCATTATGACTCGACACAAGCATTTGACTCGAACAAACACACATGTATATCTTTAATTAATTGTAATTCTCATGTTTTACGTTTCTTTTGAAAACGTGTGTAATCCTCCCTACACTTATCCCTTATGTAAAATACCTTTATATGTAATTAAGACGAGGTTAAAGACAAAATAAAGCATTTTTACAAATTTAAACATGAGAATAAACAATCAATAAAAGATACACGACATCAACAAGCGAACAATTAAGCATGGGTTGCCTCCCACGAAGCGCTTTTCTTTATTTATAAGTCTTGTAGCTAGACTCAAAGTCGTACCCCTACGTGACTTCATTACCGTCACCTTCTTCCTCATGACGGTCTCTAGTGGGTGATTCCATGTTGTAAAAGTGCCCTATGATGCACCTTTCTAAGAGTTCGTCCTCTCCCAACTCAGTTCTATATTCCGGTCCTAAGTTCAAAGAATCCCTATAGAAACCGCAAATCTTGGCCATAACATAATCCACTCCTTTCTCCTTATCATTCTCATTCCTAAAGTAGACCAATAGTTTAAGTTCCTTTTCATCATTGGAGAGTGATGAAAATTTCTCAATCTTAAATGGTATTTGGTAGGCTACATCATCGGTCTCATCCTTGAATCGCACTATTCCTAATGAGGGATCATAAGTCATCCCGGTGCTTTTTATGAAAGGTTTCCCTAGAATAACGTGGGACAAGCTAGGATCTATGGCCGTACTAATATCATCTACTATTATGAAATCCGTAGGAAACGTGAAACTACCTATATAAACGAGCAATCCCTTAACTCTACCAAGAAAATTGCAACTAACCCTAGGATTATCCAGATCTTGCCTAGTTGGGATAGGCTTCTTCATGAACCAATTATAGTAGGTGCTAGTCATTATGTTTATTGGAGACATGCGGTCAATGTAGGCCTTTGCCACGAAAAGGTGTCCTATGCAACATGGTATGTTAAGATTCCAAGGGTTCCCAAACTTGATCCTAGGGCTTCTCCTAACATACATGTGACGGAGGTCACGCACTAAGTGAGGGTGGCGAGATAGTTCTTCTTCCATAGGAAACTTATTGAAATAGTCATTGTCTACTTCATCTACTTCCTCGCTTGTTTCATACCTCGGTGTTTCACTAACCTCAAGTATCGTTTCATGGTTCGCTTCGTCATTTGTTCTATCAGGTTTCACTAAGATGATGGTATTGACGAATTGAACGTTCTTAGCTAGCTTACTTGGGTCCTTAATGTTAGGAATCTGAAATTCCATTAGTAAAAGAGTCGGTCACCCCAAATATTATCTAGCCAAAGTTAGCTCGCAGACTTGTCATTATTTACGTTATTTATTAGATAAGTAGTAGCGTAGAATAGTTTAGTGCAACACCGTGGAGGAAGGACGGGTCTTTACCCATTGTATCCCTGATCCACAGGCCGTCAGGAGGTCGTTTTGTTTGTAACCTATAAATACCCTCTACCTTGCAAGGTAGAGGGTTGGATGTTCTTTGGTAATCTAATATTCCACAAGTTTCTCTTTTTAGAATATCCCACTTTCTCTCTCTCTAAAATCATCTATACGCCTAAAGTGTTAATGTTATGATGTGTATGTGAAATCCAATATCTTACAATTGGTATCAAGAGCCATGGTTAGATCATATCTTACATATCTTTGGATTTCTAGTGGTTTTTAGGTGGTTTTTGAGTTTGAAAAAGTTTTGTGGTTTTTGCATCATTTGGTTGATTTCTAGTGTTAAAGTTTGGATTTTGGTAGTACTTTTGTGTTTAGAATCATCTCAAGTGTTTAGGTTTTGATTTAGAAGGTTTGAATCATAGTAGTTGGATTGTTTTTGGATTGAAAAGTGATGTTTGTGAAGTTTTCTAGCTAGCGACTTGACCTACGGATAGCTTTTCTTGCTAGCGACTTGCTCTACAATTTGGTAGCGAGTTGCAGTTTGTGTTGGTAGCGATTTAGTCTTAGCGACTTGTCTAGTGAGACAAGCCGACAAACAGTACAACTAGTGGATTCTCCACTACGGGTAGCGACTTGGTGGAAGTTAGCGACTTGTACTTGTGTTCGTTAGCGACTTGGTGTTAGCGACTTGGTACATAGCGAGTTGCTATTTAGCGACTTGACTCATTAGCGACTTGGATCTTGTTGGGATATGAAAGTGCTAAAGATATGAAAGTACTGTAAACTACAAAGTATTGGAAGAAGTCAAAGAGTCAAAGTACTGCACTATGAAGTCAAAGTACTGCAAGAACAAAAGAATTATTATATTCGTTTATGGAAAGAATTGTATTCTATGTTTAGATTACTTGTCGTACAAGGTTATAAATTGTAAACCGACTATGATATCCTTGAGCCTATAAAAGGACTCCTAGATTGGCATTAGAGGTACGATTCCAAAAAGAGTTTTAGAGTTTACGAATTAGTGTTTTAGAGAAAAGTTCGATTATCTTAGAGTTGTATTAGAGTATCTGCATAATAAGCAGATTTAGAGTTTATAATAAAAGTTATTCTTCTTAGCTTTGTTAAGTAAATTCCGCGTACTTGATAAAGATTGCTCAGTGTTTCTTTGTTAATAACTTAGGATGTATCGGAGGTTATTAAACCTTAACAAGCTAGTTAAGTTAGTTTGATTAAAGTATATCGATCCAACAAGTGGTATCAGAGCTTGTGTGGAAACTCTGACTAGGAAGAAATCCTACTTCAACAATATTCAAGATGTCGACTGAAGCTGTTCCACCACCCTCAATCACCTCACTCAGAATTCCAATAATCAAGAAGGGAGAATATGATCTCTGGTGCATGAAGATGAGGCAGTATATTGCCATTACAGACCATGCTCTATGGAATGTAATTGTGAATGGGAATGAAGTAGTTATAGAACCCATTAATATTCCTGGACAACCAACTGCACCAAAGGCAGTCTTACTAGCAGCAACCATAAGGAATCAAGAAAAAGCTCTAAACATTCTCTTATCTGCAATTCCAGATGGTCATCATCTCAAATTTCATGATGCTAAAGATGCTAAGCAGCTCTGGGCTGCTCTTAAGACCAAATTTGGAGGGAATGAAGCCTCTAAGAAGATGCACAGAAATTTGCTGAAGCAACAATTTGAAACTTTCACAGTTAGTGAAAGAGAGAATCTTGATGCTGCATATGATAGGTTTCAAAATCTTCTCAACATGTTGGAGTTATACAAGGCAGAAGTGTCAGTTGAGGATGCTAATTTGAAGTTTCTAAGGAGCTTGCCGTCTACATGGCATGTGATTGCTACTATGATCAGAGGATAACAAGGGTTGGATGTTATGGACTTTGATGATCTCTATCATCAACTGAAGGTGTATGAACATGAGATGAGTGGTCAACCAAATTCCAAATCTCACAGTATTGCTTTTCTATCATCTGAAAAGAAGAACAGTACTTCCAAAAGTACTGCTTCTCCTCAAAGTACTGTTTCTCAAAGTACTGCTGTTTACAATCCCCCTTCATATGCTCAGCAGGCCCCACCATCTACCACTTTGCACTCAGATGAAGTTGTGTGCTCCTTCTTTGCACAACAAGCAAGCTTACCTGTCACTTATGAAGAGGATCTAGCACAGATTGAAGAAGATGCACTTGAAGAAATTGATATGAGGTGGCAAGTTGCTATGATCACTGCAAGGATCAAAAAATACATGAAGAAGACAGGCAAAAGTATTGATTTCAAACCAAAACAAGGAATAACTTTTGACAAATCTCAAATTGAATGCTTCAATTGTCAAAAGACTGGTCACTTTGCAAGGGAGTGCAGGTTTGCTAAGTATCAAGCAAACAGAACATCTGAGAAGCCAAAACTTGAGCTTAAAGAAATTCCAATGACTGAAACAAAGGCTTTGGTTGCTCAAGAGAATTTATCAGAATTTGACTGGAGTGAAGAGTTTGATGATGAACCGGTGACTTACTGTATGGTAGCAGTGGAAGATACAGTTGAAGACACAGTGGAAGCATTGGACTGGAGCACTGCTTTTGATGAAGAATCTGAACATGCTGCTTTGGAATCTGATGATGGCTTTGGAGGATTTGATTGGAGCAAAGAAAGTGAAGATGATCCTGTTCTTCTTGCTATGGTGGCTACTTCACCAACTCAGTCTCCTATCTCTGAGGTATGCTCAAACTGTTATGAGTTTTATCTAAAATTGCTTAACAATTATGTGATTGAAAGAGATAATTGTATTAGGGCTAGGTCTGAGGTAGCAGGTTATCAAATCACTTTAGAATCTTTGGAAGCCAAAATATTAACTCATGAAAATAATGAAATGGCTTGGGCTGAAAAATATGAACAACAGGATTATCAGTTAAAACTTAGTGAATGGAAACTAAACTGTAAAATTGCTGAAATAGAGAAATTAACTAAGGAGCGAGATGATTTGTTAGCTAAGTTTGCTGCTTGGGGAGAGTCTGGCCTGTCCCATGTTGCTTATGTTGAAAAACAGAGAAGGGCTTACATTAGAACAGGCTTAGGATTTGGAATGGACTTTAGTAACATAGATGAAAACCAACCTAGTGATCAGGATGATGGTGTTGTTGAAGACATAACCACTAGTGATGATGAGCTCATTAACTATGTAGATACATCTAGTAATGAGGGCTCAATAAGTGAACCACCTCCTGAATATAAGAAAGACAATGGTTATCATGCTGTTCCTCATCCCATTAGTCATCAACCCTCTAGGCCTGATGTTTCTCGTTTTGGAGTAGACAGTCTAGAGTTTAGGAAGAAGCTTGTAGCTCAATCTAGGTCTCAGAAACCCAAAGAAACTGTTGAAAATAATGTTCAAAATCAAGCAGTACCTTTAAAACAAAGTACTGCTCAACAAGCAGTACCTTCTGCAAAACCTTTTCAAAACAGTACTGCTAAACCTTTTGAGGATAACTTTGGTCAAAACAGATTTTATCATTCACCAAGAAGGCAAAATAATTTTGGGCATAGACATAGAAGAAATCATTTTGGACATATGGGTCAAAAAATGTGTTTTGTGTGTTACAGTCCTCATCACTTAATCAAAGATTGTGACAAACACTCAGAATATCTAAGCAAGTTTCCAAGGAATAAGTCTATCAACCAGAAAACTAGAGAGCATAAACCAGTTTGGAATAATTCAAATAGGGTTAATCACAGAAACTTCACACCAGATCATAGATACCCACATCAGAGAAGACCTTCAGTATCTCATAGTACTTTCCAATGTACTGCTCAGAAACAAGGTACTGATCACACTACTTGGAATCGAAATTCTAGGAGATCTCACTATCAACCTAGAAGTTATCACAATTCACATAGGGGATCTAGATCACAGGAACCACGTGTTAAACCAGAATGGGTTAAGAAGGAAGGTACTGCTGAGGGACACACAGTACTTTCAACAAAAAGTGAATCTGATGTTTTTGTGATAAATGAAAATGCTAATAAACTGGTGAAAAAGATTTATGTTGAAAAACCAGAAAGTTTTGAAAATCCACATGTTAAAGATCAAAAGATAATTTTGGATCATCATTTGAAAGATAGTGGGAATTACATACTCAAAGAATTTGAATTTGTAACTCCACAGGGGGAACACAAGTCAGTAATGGCTTGGGTTCCTAAAAGTTACTAACTCTTTTCTTTATGTGCAGGGCAACCCAGAAGAGGAGCTTAAAGATCATCTTATTGTGGATAGTGGTTGCTCTGGAAGTATGACAGGAGACAAAGAGATTCTGTCTGATTTTAGAAATATTAGTGGAGGAAGAGTTGCATTTGGGAATGATCCCAATGGAGGAAAGATTACTGGCAAAGGAACTATCAAAGCAGGGCTTATTGACTTTGAGAATGTTAGATATGTAAAGGAGCTTAAATTCAATTTGCTCTCAGTCTCTCAAATTTGTGATAAAAAGCACCCTGTGTTATTCACTGACACAGAATGTCTCATCCTTTCCTCTGATTTTAAACTTGTTGATGATGACATGGTAGTACTTAGAGTACCAAGGACAAATGATGTGTATAGTTTAGACATGAAGAGTCTACATTCTTATGGAAGAACCACATGTTTGGTGGCTAAAGCAACATCTGAAGAGGCACATCAATGGCATAGAAGATTGGGCCATGTTAATTTCAAGAACATCAACAAACTGGTCAAAGGCAATTTAGTTAGAGGTTTACCTACAAAAACTTACAAGAATGATCAATCATGCTTGGCATGCAAGAAGGGTAAACAACACAAAGCTTCCTGCAAGAAGCTTGAGGAAAGAACTATTAGAGAACCATTGGAGCTGTACATATGGATTTATTTGGACCTGTCTCTGTGGCAAGTTTAAATAAGAAAAAGTACTGTTTGGTTGTTACTGATGATTGTAGTAGATTCAGATGGGTTTTCTTTTTGGGCTTTAAAGATGATACCTTTGATGCTATTCAGAAACTGATAATAGCACTTGAAAACCAATTACGACTCAAGGTTAGAGGTATTAGATGTGATAATGGAACTGAATTCAAGAACAAGCCTATGGATGACTTTTGTGCAAATAAAGGCATAAAGAGGGAGTTTAGTATTGCAAGAACACCACAGCAAAATGGTGTTGCAGAAAGGAAGAATAGGACTTTGATTGAAGCAGCAAGGACAATGCTAGCAGATTCCCATCTACCTATTCAATTTTGGGCAGAAGCTGTAAGTACTGCATGCTATGTACTTAACAGAGTCTCTGTCACCAAACCACAGATGAAGACACCCTATGAATTGCTGATGGGAAATAAACCCAACATTTATTTTATGAAGCCTTTTGGATGTCCTCTTACTATTTTGAACACCATTGATAATCAGGGGAAGTTTGATGGCAAGTCTAAAGAAGGTTACCTATTGGGTTATTGCACTAACAGTAAAGGCTTTCGAGTATACAACAGAGTTACTAAGAAGATTCAAGACTGTCTTCATGTTGAGTTTTTAGAAGATCAAGACAATGAGAAAGGTAAAGGTCCTGATTGGATGTTTGATCTTGAGGTTTTATCTCCTTCAATGAATTATGTTCCTGTTAGAGAAGAAAATCAACCTTTGCACAATGGAGAAGATATTCAATATGTTGTTCATGGAGTTCATATTAGACCTGATGTTGTTCCTGATACAGATCCTGTCAGTCCAAAACAAAGTACTAATGTTCCTAAGCAAAGTACTGATTCTCCAAAACAAAGTACTGTTGCACCACAGTCTTCATTATCTGCTGAGGATCAATCTATTCAAGAGGAACTAAATCAGATGCTTCTTCAAGATGTATTAGCACATTCTTACACTGATGAACAAAGGAGAGCTTATGAAGAGGCAAAGAAGACCAAGACTGCAGAATATTCTCACAGTACTTTGGACAGTACTTTCAACCAAAGTACTGCTGCACCTGTTGACAGTACTTTCGATAATTTGGATGATCCTACCATGCCTGAATTAGAAGAAACTGATGATGAGCTTGAAGATGCAGGTATTTTCTCAGAAGGTGCTGATTATACTAACTTGGATGATACATATGGAGTTCCACAGTCACCAATTTTACGGATTCATAAGAATCATCCAACTGATCAAATCATTGGTCCTTCTACTTCTGGAGTTATGACAAGACACAAAGCTAAGGGTTTCACAAAACCTCACAATGCTTTACTTAGCTTTGTGTATAAACAAAACAGGCTGAATCATAAGGATCATCAAACCTGCTTATTTACTTGTTTCATCTCTCAAGAGGAACCCAAGAATATTGCTCAAGCTTTGACTAAAGAAAGCTGGGTTGAAGCTATGCGGGAAGAACTTCTTCAATTTAAACTTCAAGAAGTTTGGGTTTTATGTGATCTTCCAGATGGGAAGAGAGTTATTGGAACCAGATGGGTTTTCAGAGTAAAAAGAGATGAAAGAGGCAATGTTATTAAAAACAAGGCAAGGTTAGTAGCACAAGGCTACAGACAAGAAGAAGGACTCGATTATGATGAAGTTTTTGCTCCTGTTGCAAGGATTGAAGCGATTAGAATATTTCTTGCTTTTGCTTCATATATGGGTTTTCAGGTCTACCAGATGGATGTCAAGAGTGCCTTTCTATATGGTACTATTACAGAAGAGGTGTATGTGAAACAACCTCCAGGTTTTGAAGATCCTAAACATCCAAACAAAGTTTATAAGGTGGTTAAGGCTCTTTATGGTCTTCATCAGGTACCTAGAGCTTGGTATTAGAGGCTCTCTACATTCTTATTACAACATGGATACAAGAGGGGAGCTATAGATAAGACTCTGTTTATCAAGAGAGACAAGAAGGATATCATGTTAGTTCAAGTCTATGTTGATGATATCATCTTTGGGGCTACCAAACAGTCCATGGTTAAGGAGTTTGAGCAGCTGATGCAGAAGGAATTTCAAATGAGTTCAATGGGAGAGTTAACTTTCTTTTTGGGACTTCAGGTTAAGCAGTTAAAGGAAGGAATTTTTATCAGTCAAGACAAGTATGTTACAGACATACTTAAGAAGTTTAATTTTGATGATATGAAGGTTGTTACTACTCCTATTAAATCTATCAATTCATTGGGCAAAGATGAAGATGGACAACCAGTTGAAGTCAAGCTTTACAGATCAATGATTGGCTCTCTTATGTATCTTACTGCATCATGGCCTGATATCATGTTTGCAGTTTGTCTATGTGCAATATATCAAGTCTCACCAAAGATCTCTCACATGAATGCAGTAAAAAGAATTTTCTGTTATTTGAAACAACAACCTAAGTTGGGGTTGTGGTATCCTAAAGAGTCACCTTTCCACTTGGAAGCTTTTTCAGATAGTGACTATGCAGGTGATAATTATGATAGAAGATCAACAACTGGTGGATACCAATATCTTGGAAGAAGGTTAGTCTCCTGGCAATGCAAGAAGCAGACAATTGCAACAACATCATCTACTGAAGCTGAATATGTAGCTGCTGCAAGCTGTTGTGGACAAGTTTTGTGGATGCAGAATCAACTCTTGGACTATGGGTTCAATTTCAAAAATACTCCTATCAATATTGATAATGAGAGTACCATTTGTATTGTGAAGAATCATGTGTATCATTCCAAGACAAAGCATATTCAGATTAGGCATCACTTTATCAGAGATTGTTATGAGCACAGGCTCATCAATGTTGTTAAGGTTCACACGGATGACAATGTAGCTGATTTACTCACAAAAGGTTTTGATGTGTCACGATTCAATCACTTGGTCGTGAGCATTGGAATGATTAACTACTAAGCTATGTTTGAGGGGAGGACTATAAGGTGTTAGTATAGTCCTGTGTATTGCTTGAGGGGAGGATACTTGTTTATACTTAGTTTCTATGAAGGAATTTGGCAAAGTACTGTTTTTCCTGAAAGTACTGCTTGGAAAGTACTACTTGGGAAAGTACTGCTTATGTGGAAAGTACTGTTTGTCGTATTAAAGTACTGTTCCAACGGTAATATTGATGGGTAATTGATAGTAACGGTAACTTTGTTACTATAGGTTGTGATTTTTCAAATCCCACCTATAAATAACTACTTCCCGATTTTCCCTCTCATATTATTACTTAGAATCTTTTCCATACTTATCTTACAATCACCATCTCTTTATTATTCGATAATATCTTTTCATTGTGATCACTTATTCATCAATGGCGAATCGATTAACTGTTTCAAAGCACAATATGGTGGCTAATTTGGACAAGACTGAGGCAAATGTGGCTTTTTATGATATCATTGATTATCTTACTGGGTCGCCAATTAGTTATGCTCTTTTAGTTGAGCCGGATATTATTGAACCTTGGATTCAAGAATTTTGGGCTAATGCTAGAGATAATATGGAAGAGGATGAATATTATATTAGATCAACAGTTGCTGGACGGACTATCAAGATTACAGAGGCCTCTATTCGAGAAGATTTATTATTTGGTGATGAAGATGGGGCTATTCGATTTGACAAGCAACTGATTTGGGATACTTTTTGGGATCTTGGTTATGAAGGATCTCTGATAGAACAAACATTCAAGAAAGCATTATTCTGTCCTCAATGGAAGTTCTTGATTCATGTACTGCTCCATTGCATAAGTTCTAAAAGTACTTCTTGGGAGCAGTTTGGGTCAAATATAGCATCTGTTGTGGTTAGATTAGCTACCAACAGAGTGTTTAATTTTTCAAGGCTTATTTTGGATGGGATGCTTTCACATATATCATCTGGGTCAAAATGGTTGATGTACCCACGGTTTGTACATGTTTTCTTAAACAAGCAATTGGCTGATGTTCCAAAACCTGCTGCTTTGTTACCTGTCATTGTGCAACAAGCCAAAATATTTACATTTATGGCTAGGCGAAGTGATTTGTTCAGAGGTGGAGATACTCCACTGACTCCTACAATGCTGGAAGTTATTCAAGCTGTACGTGATGACGCTGGAGAGGATGAGGGAAGTGAAGGTACTGATTCTGCACAAGGTACTGCATCTGCAAGTACTGCTTCTCGTGAAGGTACTGCATCTCTACAGGGTACTGTTTCTCCAAGCCCTGAGGTTTAAGAAGAGATTGTAAGATCACCTACTTCATCTCCACAATGTTCTGTTCCTGTTTCATCAGAGGAACATTCACATATTCCAAGTGAAGATCCATATACTATACCTCGTGAAGGTTTATCTTTGGATAATTATGCTTTGACAAGGGAGATAGTTAGGTTGCAAAAGACTACTAAGGTTCAAGCTAAGCAGATAAAGAAATTAAAACTGAAGTTTAGAAGGTTAAAGACTTTTGTGTGGCCATTAGTTCAAGAATTTCGTGTCTGGGTCAAAAACAAAAAGAAGGCGCAAAAGCTGTCTAAGAAACACAAAAGCCATAAGGTTCCTAAACCATCTTCTGTCAACTTGGGGAGGAATTTAGAAAAGGAAAATTTGAAAGAAGATGTTACGAAGAAGAAATAATCTGAAGGTACTGAAGAAAAGATTATTTCAGATACTGATGAACAAGAAGAACAAGTTCAAGTTCAAGGTACTGATGATCAAGGTACTGAACATCAAAGTGCTGCTTTTCAAGATACTTCTAGGCAAGAGGTAATAACACCAAGAGTATTGAATTTTGAAGAAGAAGTTGGTCCTTCTACAACTGTTATACAAGAAGAGGAGGAAGCTACATTAAAACCTATTCATTCTACAAGTGATGATGAGTTCATTGCTACAATTTTAGGAGATTTGTCACAGCCTAGAGGAGGTGTTACTATTAGAGATGTACAAGAAGAAGAACAACGAAGAACTTCTCAACCTGCAATTGATCCTAAAGACAAAGGGAAAGGTGTTTTGGTTGAAACTAAGAAAAAGAAACTAACTTTGGCAGAACTTAGAGCAATTGAAGTTGCTAGGAATGAAGCTGCAGCTAGAAAGCTTCAAGAAGAATTAGATGCTAAAGATAGAAAAGCTCAGGAAGCTCAAGAAGCTCAGAATAGAGAAGCAGCTCAAAAGGTACAAGATGAATTAGATGCTGAAGCTGCTGAATCATTACAGTCACCTACTCCTGTTAGATATATGTCAAGAAGACCTAATTTAGCTAAAGAAAGGAATGCAATGATGGCATATTTAAAAAGCAGATGATATAAAGGATTGCAGAAGCTGAATTATGTTGATATGAAAACACTATATGATGCTGAGAGAGAAGCTTATAAGAAAGATGTTGCAGGCATTAAAGATTTTAGAGAATAAGCTACCTGGACTGAAGTTGAAAGAAAGAAGAGTTTGGAAAGAAAAAGGAAAACTGAAGTTACAGATGTTCAGTTTTCAAAGAAAGAAAAAGTTGAATTAAGATCTGAGACTAGTGATGAATTAAAGAATTATCTCAGAGTGGTAGATTTTGATTATACAAAGGAAGATGATGACATGAAGATGAACAGATCAAAGATTGGTGTTTTTGAAGTTGTGAAATTCAAGAATGGAGATTACATGATTTTTCATAAAGAAGATGAAAGCTTCAAAGTTTTCAAAAGGCTATGGGATATACTGCACATTATAGATAGAGTAGACCTATTCTATTTATATCATGTTGTGAAGACTTACTTTGAAAATAATCCATTAGAAGGGATTGGTTTGGTTTTACATGGTGATCTCATAACTATATGGGAAACTGAAGAAGAGAGCCCTGATGATATCTGGAAGAATCAAGAAAGCTGGGAAATTGTTTGCTGGAGATTCTTTGAAGAGTCTGGAGTTCATGTTTTAGAGCTGGAAAATGGAACAATGATACACATGTTTGCAGAAAGAAGATACCCTCTCACAGTTGATCTCATGAGAAGAATGTTAGAGCATGGATTGGAAGTAGAAGAGGATAATGAAACTGCCTGCATGGTTATCAATTTGTTTATAAACTGGACTACCATTGATGAAGATGATCAATAACTGGTATGAATTTTATTTGAATAAATACTTTTTGATATATCAGTACTTTTATTCAAAGTACTGCTGATCAGACAGTACTTTCATCAAAGTACTGTTTGCAGAAATAAACCAGTTAAATGAATTTTGGAAGAAACCTTTTTGCTAAGTAATAAATATTTTTGAAATAAAGGTTGAATAAATGGTTTTTGTGATGATAACATCAATAGGTTATCAATCCACCATGGTTACAAAAGGATTGACTAATCCATGAGCAAACGGCTCTGGTAAAGATATATCAAATCCGTTTTTAGTTGACAACTTGCTAATAAGTTGGATGGTAATCAACTCACCATATCAGTAATGTGAAGAGTTGGCTAGCCCACAAGAAAATGGCTTGTGGTAAAGGCTGTGGAAAAACCATTATTGGTAATTAGTTCACCATTAGATAAAAGAACTAACTAGTCCAGAAGGGTACAACTTTTGGTAAAGACAAATCAAATCTGTTGATAGCTGGTGATTTGCTAAAAATCATATGGTTATCAATGTACCATGGTCTTACACACCAAAACATTTGGCTACTCCAGAGATAATGGCTTTGGTAAAGAGATCTAAATCCATTAAGTTTTCAATGATTCACCTCTCACAGGAGTTAACACACCTGGAAGTGATGAGAATAGTATGCAACTTTAAACTGAATTAATGTACAAATTGTCATATGTTGCTGTGTTGCTGAAAAGATGGAGATTGCTAGATGCTGCTGTGAAAAGAACAATTCTAAGAGATACTTTGACAAGCACAGATGTTATAGAGATACAATCTAAAGACTAAGAAACAATCCGTTTTTAAAGATGAAGCTGTTAAAGATATATTCATAAAGAAACTTGAAGTCAAGCAAGTAGAATTCAAGTTAGGGGATGATTGTTGGGATATGAAAGTGCTGAAGATATGAAAGTACTGTAAACTGCAAAGTACTGGAAGAAGTCAAAGAGTCAAAGTACTGCTAAAGACAAAGTCAAAGTACTGCACTATGAAGTCAAAGTACTGCAAGAACAAAAGAACTGTTATATTCGTTTATGGAAAGAATTGTATTATATGTTTAGATTACTTGTCGTACAAGGTTATAAATTGTAAACCGACTAGGATATCCTTGAGCCTATAAAAGGACTCCTAGATTGGCATTAGAGGTACGATTCCAAAAAGAGTTTTAGAGTTTACGAATTAGTGTTTTAGAGAAAAGTTCGATTATCTTAGAGTTGTATTAGAGTATCTGCATAATAAGCAGATTTAGAGTTTATAATAAAAGTTATTCTTCTTAGCTTTGTTAAGTAAATTCCGCGTACTTGATAAAGATTGCTCAGTGTTTCTTTGTTAATAACTTAGGATTTATCCGAGGTTATTAAACCTTAACAAGCTAGTTAAGTTAGTTTGATTAAAGTATATCGATCCAACAGATCTTAGCAAATTGTTGTCAAAATTTTGCTAGCGACTAGAAGCTTAGCGAGTTGCTATTTAGCGACTTAACTGTTGGTTTAGCGACTTGGGAGTACAGCGACTTAGTAGTTAGCGAGTTGGTTCTAAATTCCTAGTGACTTGGGTGTTAGCGACTTGCTACTAAAATCTTAGATACTTGGTATTTAGCGACTTGGATTTTTAATACATTGGTGTAGTGAAGCAAGATACTTAAACCCAATGTCTTACATCACTGATCCTTTAATCACCAAAGTACTTGCTCTCTATGATACCACACAGAATATTGAAACAGGATGCTTCCCTGAATGCTCTACATTTAATGATTCAGCAATGTTTAATCAAAACAACTCAGATGAGTCACTCTTAATGTTGACAAATGATGCAAAGAATATGGAATGCACCAGTGAGCCCTTTCAACATCTCCATCAGCTTCTCAAACTACTGTTATCTATAACCATGGATCGAACAAGCAGTGCTATCCTTCGTCAGGATTTTCCCACTTTGACAAGAACTGTCTTACTTAACTTAGAACAACTGAGGGTTCAAATTACCAAAGAAAAGTTCTCAACTGAAGATTCTAATGCAGCTCTTCAAACTATCTTCAATCAATTTCAGCCACTTATCCGGGAGGAATATTCCTTAGATTTTGATGATGACATGACTGAAATCTCATTCAAGAAACACACTGGAATGGAAATTCATGAGTTCAGAAACTCATTTATTCAACTTATGAGTAATATGGAAATATACATCAAGGAAGCTGCAAAAGAGAATGATAAGCTGAATGAAATGAATGAGTGTCAAGAGACACTATGGAACGATTGTGACAGGTCATTCAATAGACCAGTTGAACCAGTGAATGATACCGAATGCAGAAATTCAGTCGTAATGAAAGAAGATGAAGACAACAGCACTGATCTCAAAGACTCAGAGTCAGAAAAGGTTTCAAGTGATAAGGTACACTTAACTGATCACATAAATTCTTATGTAAAGGTACCTGACTCTTACTCTAAACATAACACCATGAAATCGATCTTAGTTGAGCCTGAATCGAAAGCTATTAAAGCTAATAACATGATTGAAAAACGGGTATATGATGAACTTTCAAACAAATACTCAATTCTTGAAAAACATTGTATTTCTTTGCAAATTGAAATACAACAAAAGGATGAAATCTTTTATGCAAAAAAATCTTGTATTAATCAGGAACTTCTAGAATTTCGAGAATTTTTTGAAATTAATCAATTAAAAACCTAGATTCAGGACAAAGATTCGATCATAGGCGATCTGAAATTACTACTTTCAGATGTGCAGAAATATGATTGTCATGAGATGAGTGATACACTTGAATCTAGAAATGCTGAACTAGCTCTATGTGTGTCCAACTTATTAAGAGAAAATGAGTCATTAAGGAAGAACCTTGAGGAGACCAATTCTAAGTTGGTCAATCAATCTAACCTCTTGCTAAAAGACATTGATGACCTCAAAGCCCAAATTCTGGATAAGAGCTTCAATATTGTTGCCCTAAAAAATGAGCTTAGGAAATCTATTGGAATTAGGAAGAACACTAAGTTTGCAAAACCTTCAACTTTGGGAAAGTCAACTGTTCAGAACCACTCTAAACGTACAGTAGTTAAGCAGCCTAATGCCTTTAGAACAGAAAGAGTTAAACCATCGAAACCTAGGCTTGCCTCCCAAGTTGATAATAATGCTATTTTGACAAAACCAGTCACTTCATCGCCTAGTTCCGATATGATGAACCTCAAACTTCAGGATAATGTTCAATCCTCCAAGATCAGAAATACTAGAAGTACAACTAGCTCTCATACAAAACATCATTTGACTGATCAATCCCCTAAGAAATATTCTAATCACACAAGGACCAATAGTCAAAACAAGGCTGTGCACACATACAAATCAGCTAGCAGCTGTTTCAAATGGATTCCCACTGGCAGATTATTTAAGTTTAGAGGAGTCAAACGGACTTACATATCCAGATCTTGCCTCAAGTGGATCCCCACAGGAAAACTCTTCAAGAATACTAAATCTAATGAGATCCCTAATAATGATACGTCTGTATTATACTGTGATGCATCCAAGTGTGAGATTAATCATGTCACTAACCCACCCATTTGCAATTCTACATGTGCTTCAAGTACATTGTGCTCTCAGTCTTTTTCAGGTACAATGCTCAACTCAATCAGGAACCTCATGACTTGGTTTCCATCAGAAATGAATATGGCTCATTCAGGAGCTATAGCATACCAGAATTAATGCATCCATTACTTTGACTCCTATTCACCTTGAATCAGGACTCGCTCTTTTATATCTGAGTACAAATTAGTTTAAAAAAAAATTATTAATCTCACACTTTCATCCATCTAATAAAAGATTTATTTGTTGTTATCGATAACATCTACAATCCTAGAAATATCATTCAATAATGATACGGGATCATAGATGAAGTTCGAACAACTGATATACTCTTATTTTAAAACGGGTTGGTTAAAGTCAATCAATGGTCTTTGTTGACATTGATTGAGGGGGAGATTTTTTTGAAGTTTTCTTGGTTATATTTGCTTCAGCGCTGGTTATGGTGTTTTCTCAGTTGTAGGCTGTTGTCGTGTCTTGCTTTTGAGACTATCTTTGTGTGCCCATGTATTGAGTGTTTTGCATTGAATGTTTATTTGATTCATGGTTATCATTGTGATTGTGTGCTTATCTGGGTTAATAAGCTATCTGTTAATTCTGTTATGGCCATGTATTATAAATGTCTAATATGCAGAATTTGATTAGATTGCAACTTTTCATGACCATGTTGACATCTTGCTGTGAAAAACACTAGCGACTTAGTTAAAAATCTTTGATAGCGAGTTTCCTCACTAGCTACTAAACCACAGGGACCGAAAGTGACAATTAGGCTTTCTTGAAAATCCTCCTCTACTTACCCCCTAGCGACTTAGTTTTTCTTTTCTTTTCAAAATTCTTAAACGTTTTTTCTTCTCTCTTTCTTCCTCGTTAAGCTTTCGATCTAGCAACTTAGAAGTGGTATGACTTGAATCTTTCCCTACTTGTTCTCCAATACATGTCTTTGATGATTGTCTAACATATCCTTTTTACCCAGATCTCATCGAGTTTTCTTTTGACCCGTGACATTTGATTCCCACATAGGTTCGAATTCCAATGGAATCATGTTTTGTTGTAATGATGTTTTGCAAGTGTGTTAAATGTTTTGGTGTAACCGTTCTTGAGTGATTGTTAAATTGTGTCCATGTAATGGTGTTGTATAAGTGTTGGTTTGGATTGATTATCTGTTGCGGTAAAACATTGTTGTTGAAGGCGACTTAAGTATTGTTCTTGGTAGCGAGTTAGGTTACATGTTCATCGTAGCGAGTTATTGCTTTTAAGTCTGCTCAATTTAGCGACTAAGTTGCTGTGGCGACTTAGTGAACTATTGATTGGATCCCAACCGTCAAGTTTATTACACAAGTCAACCACTTGTGAATGGTCAACCGTAATAAAATTCAAACAGTCTAAAACCAATGCAATTTCCCTTGGAATATAGTGGATTCCCGGGTCGTTAAGTCCCACGGAGGATTAATGGTGCTTAAAAACGTTCAGATGTCGAATGATCACTAAGGATAATGATCTGTAAGGATTTTGGTGAATAATTATACTACTGATTGATTGGAATGGAATTTGGATGCATAATTATAAAGCACAACAATCAGATTAAACAAACGTGAATACGTACGTTTATTAAATTCTACGTAAACGTACAAAATAAAACGTGAGTTTTAAGAAATAAAAGACCTACAAATATGAAAATGATATTTTTACAATCCTAATAATAAAAGAAAATTATTGGAAAATTAAAATTATTTTTATGAATATTTATTTAATTATTATTAATTAAAAACTATTTCAAACTATTTAATAATACTCTAAAATATAATAAAATATGAATTTAAGCTAGAAAAATTAAATTATGACTTATAAAAATCTAAAATATCATAAAACTAATTTTAAAACTAAAAATATATTTTTTACACTTTTTTATTTATTTATTATTAATTATTTAATACTTTTAACTATTTTAAATTCTAATAAATACTAAACAAACTAAGAAAATTATGAAAATTTTTCTATAAATATCTTATGATGACAGAAAACTAAGAAAATTATAAAAACAGAATTTGCTTAATAATAAGCTGAAAAAGAAAATTAAAAAGCTAAATTCTATTAAATAAATGCTATCACTATTTTTAAAATGATGTTTTTGTGTTTTTTCTTTTTCAAAACTACTATACTACTGATAATAAGAAACTTTAATAAAAACAAAAAATTTATAACTTAAAAATAAGCTGAGAATGAGCTTATGAGCTCAACAGTGGAGCTTATGGCTTATTTTGATGTTTTAAGCTCAAACAAGCTTACAAGCTGGAACCAAAGATGAAATAAGATAAAAATAAGCTAAAGCTACTCAAATGAAGCTAAAAGATACAAAGAACCACACTGAAAAGCTTATAATAAGCTAATAAGCACTAGGCTAAACCTATAAAACAAACAGGCCTGCAAGGATTTTGTAGGTCAACTTTAACTAGGTGCAAGGGATCAGAGGTCAAAAGTGACCTTTGATGTAATAAGCTGGCTTATTGAGGTTTCCAAAAAGCCAAGAATCTCACACTGGGGTCCACTATTAAGCTCTGTGTGAGCTTGAGAAAAAGCTTGTAAAACACTGATGGATGACTCAGTATGTACTGAGTGAATTGGGAAAAACAAAAAGATATTTGCAACCTTATCAAATAAGCTAGAAAGTGAAAAATTAAGATTGGATCTTTAAGTCAGCTAGGTTAGCTTTCCAAAAAACCAAGATTCACAAGCTGAGGTTCAATAATAAGCTCTGTGTGAGCTTGTGAAATCAAGCAGGTAACACCTAATTCTCTGGCACAGGGCACATTTTTGAACAAGTGTCTAAAGTAAGCTAAGAAATAAGCTGTTTAATAAGCTAATTGGAAATTATAAAAAATACTGTGATTAAGATGAGCAACTAAAGTTTATAATCCTAAAAGCTCAGATTTTGAAAGCTAAAATTAAGTCCTATAAAAAATGATCTATTTTATTCAAAAACGACTAAACTGAAAATTTTTTACTTTTTAAATGACACTAAAAAGTTGACTTAAGTGAACTTTAAATCAAATCTACTCACTGATTATGTTAAATTAAGCTATAATAAGATGAAATTAAGCTAGGCTAACAAGTTTTAAGCTACTTTGGTGATTTTTACACTTTAAATCCTAACAGTTAATCATTTAAGTGAAATTAAAAGTGATTTTGACTTTTTACCAAGTAAGGACAATGTTTTATTGTTTCTATGAGTTATTAAGACCTAATATGACATGTATCAAACAAGAACAAAGACTAGAATACCTTCTAACATAGTTTATACAGTAAAACCAAACAACCCTATACTAGACTGTTTTGAAACTTTAAACACTAAAACAAATATTCAAACCAAGAGAGCTATAGATTAACTTATACTAACTATAATTAGACAGAATTAAACCAAAATTAACTTACTTTAAACAGATAAACTATGAAATGCAAATTTTGAGAAAATGCTTACAAGATGAGTCCAAGCACAAAACTGAGAACCAAAAGCTCAAGATCACAACCTATAGCTTCCCAAGAAGCTCTAAACCAAGGCAATCCAATATCAACCCTGCTCCAGCTTCTTGATGATCCTCTTCATTAATTTTTTATTTTTGACTAGTTTTTTTGTATTTTTTTGTATTTTTGCTTTTTGATGCTAAACAGAGTTTTATGGTTTCTAAAAGCTTAGATAAGCTTTCTAGGAGCTTATATGAACTTACTGAGTCCAAAACAACCACTAATAAATATATTCAAACATATTGAGATTTTAACAAGTAAATTTGCATAAACTGAAAACTTGAATTTTAACTGAAATTGAAACTGAAAAAGGTTCACATACACTGAAATTACTTAAACAAAATGCTTGGAAGTTTAAAACATACACTGGAAATTTAAATTTAAGCTATTCTACATTCATAAACTAAAATTACACTAGATATCTCACTCCTCTCCTTCTCCTTCTTTCTTTATAGACTTTAGAGACTCTCCACATGATTTTGATCATTTCCCACTTGCAATCTTGGCCATTGATTTCTCTGAATTCATCCTAGCCTTTAAAACTGATTTTGGCGCGAAAAGTGGTACTAGTGGATTGAAGCAGTTCTGCTGCAATTAATGCACTTTGGCATGTTGTGGAGGTGTAAGGGGACAATTTGGGAAGTAGATATGGAGCTAGGCAGTGAGCAAGTGGTGAAACCAGGAAGGTGGAGGGTGGAATTGGTTTACAGTGTGTGAGGGAGAGGGAAAACAGGAAAGGTGGTTTGGGAGGGAGGTTGACCGGGTTTGACCTGGTATATACATAAGAGGGGTTGGGCTGGGCTTTGGGTTTATTTTTATTTTGGGTCCGGTTTAATAATACCAAGGGTCCGTTTGTTTTGTAGTTTAATCACAAGGACCACATTTGTAATTTCTGAAAAATAAAGGACTGAAATTGTAGCTTTCCCAAACTTATCAAAAGGGTCTATTTTGCCAATTATGAATAGCACAAGGGTAATATTTGATAAATTTCCATTTTTAAATACCCGAGGACTATTTTTTGACACTTTTTCAAAGTTGAGGGACCAAAGTTGTAAATATGCAATTTTAACTTCAAAGGACTATTTCTAACAACTTGTGAATCTCTAAGGTCCTTTAATGATATTTAACAAGTTTTGAATTACCAGGGACTAGTTTTGCCAATTTATGAAAGTTTAGGGACTGAAACTGTAAAGTATATAAACTTTGTTGTTTTTCATCAGTTTTCAATCCTTTTGCACTTGAGTCACATAAAAACACATTTCAATGATATTTGTAACATTTATATAGTCATTTGTGTGTTTTTGGACATTTTTGTGGGATTAAATAATATAAAATATATGTGTATTTAGACACATATCAAATCCCTCACACTAAACTATTGCTAGTCCCTAGCAATCTTTTATGAAAACTTAATGGATTTCATCTCTTTTCCAAAAGCCATTACTTCTGGAGTAGCCAATTGTTTCAGTTCAAGTAAGAACCTTGGTACAATGATAACCAAATGATTTTGAGCAAATCACCAGCTGTAAACGGTTTTGATTTGTCTTTACCAGAAGCCGTTTGCTTCTGGACTAGCCAACTCTTAGATAAATTATCAATATTATCTTTGGTGAGTCGATTACCAATTATGGTTTTCCAACTGCCTTTACCACAAGCCATAAACTTGCGGGCTAGCCAACTCTTTACTAATTAAAGATATGGTGAGCTGAACACCATACAATTTTGGGCAAATTGCAAGCCGTCAACGTATTTGAGATATCTTTACCAAGAGCCGTTTGCTCCTAGATTAGCCAATCCTTATGTGGGTTAGACATGGTGGACTGATTACCATTTGTTGTGTTTAGTACATAGTACTTCCACTAAAAAAATTTTAAATTTGGCCATTTTGGGGGAAAAAGGGACTAAATGGGTACATTTATGATCAAATTCGCCAGAATTTCCCCCCCACACTTAGAAATGAATATTTTCCTCAATATTCAAAGTACCAGCGGTTATGCCGAAACATAGAATGTAAAAGGGAAATACTACGGCCATTATTTTATTTTTGATATATACACATTTTTTTTTTTTTTATATAGAAAACTTATATACAATAGCGGGGGGTAACTCCCCCACACTAGGTTGGTAGAAAGTAGAAAGAAATCAGAAATATGAGTGAAAACCCATATGGTGTGCTACTGTTTTTGATTCCCGAGTCGCTAGCTTGACTCGATCCCCGCATTCATTGGTTCATGGGGAAAGTTTGTAGATCCAGGACAACCACAGGTGGAATGTCCTCTCCAAAATAATGCTTCAATCGATGACCATTCACTTTAAAATTTGGACCATCGGGTTGAGATAACTCAATAGTTCCATAAGGAAATACTTTAGTGATGGTGAATGGTCCAGACCAGCGGGATTTAAGTTTTCCTGAGAAAATCTTCAATCTTGAATTGAAAAGAAGGACTCGATCACCAACGTTGAAAACGCGGTTCTTGATTTTGGAGTCATGAATCTTCTTTGTCTTTTGTTTGTAGATCAAAGAGTTCTCGTATGCTTGATCACGGAGTTCATTTAATTCATTCATTTGAACTTTTCTGTGATCACCAGCTGTCTGAATATCGAAGTTTGCATGTTTCAAGGCCCAGTATGCTTTGTGCTCAAGCTCAATCGGTAGATGACATGCCTTTCCGTATACTAGCTTGTATGGAGTACACCCGATTGGTGTTTTATAAGCTGTACGGAAGGCCCAGAGTGCGTCATCTAGTTTATCCGACCAGGATGCACGGTTTTCGCCTACTGTCCTTTCAAGAATTCTTTTTATACCACGGTTGGAAACTTCCACTTGCCTACTTGTTTGGGGGTGGTATGCAGTAGAGAGACGGTGGGTTACACCATACTTTTGCATGACTCTATCAAACTGGTCATTGCAGAAATGTGTACCACGATCACTGATTATAGCTCGCGGAGTTCCAAACCTAGCAAAAAGAGATTTTAAGAATTTCACAACAACTCGGGCATCATTTGTAGGCAAAGCTTTCGCTTCAACCCATTTTTACAAATAATCAACAGCCACAAGTATGTATTTGTTTCCTCGAGATGATGGAAATGGCCCCATAAAGTCAATGCCCCAGATGTCAAAGATCTCACACACTTGAATGGCGTTTTGCGGCATTTCATTTCTTTGAGAGATATTTCCGTGACGTTGATAAGCGTCACAGGTTTTGACAAATTCATGGGCATCCTTATAGATAGTGGGCCAATAAAACCCGGAATCAAACACCTTTTTGGCGGTGTAGTTTGGACTATGATGGCCCCCAGTGGGTCCAGCATGGCAAGCTTTGAGAATGTCCATAGCTTCCTGTCCATAAACACACCGTCGGATGACTTGATCCGCACAGATTTTGAATAAATAGGGGTCGTCCCAGAAGTAATGTTTAACATCCTTGAAGAATTTGTTCTTCTGTTGGGTTGACATCCCTTTCACTATGAAGTTACCCGCATGGTAATTTGCAAAGTCAGCAAACCATGGGGTAGTAGAGTTTCCACGAAAATAAACCGCATTGAGTGTCTCCAGAGGAAATGTTTCATTTATTTCCTTTTTCTCGAAAACATCTTGGTGAGGGTTTTCTAGACGGGACAGATGATCAGCAGCCAGGTTCTCAGCTCCTTTTTTATCACGTATAATGATATCAAATTCTTGCAGGAGGAGAACCCAACGGAGCAATCTCGGCTTTGCATCTTGTTTTGCAAAGAGATATTTGAGAGCCGAGTGATCCGTATACACCACGCATTTGGTCAAGATGAGGTACGGCCGAAACTTCTCAAATGCATACACCACGGCTAGTAGCTCTTTTTCTGTGGTGGTGTAATGGGTTTGAGCTTCAGTCATAGTCTTACTTGCGTAGTGGATAGGCTGAAAATGCTTGTTTCTGCGTTGCCCCAGAACTGCACCGATAGCAAAATCACTTGCATCGCACATGAGCTCAAAGGGTAAATCCCAGTCGGGAGCAACGAGAATGGGTGCCTCAGTAAGCTTTTTCTTTAATGTTTCAAAAGCTTCGATGCACTCAGGTGAGAAGATAAAAGGAGCATCTTTTTCAAGAAGATGGGTCATAGGCCGGGCGATTTTAGAAAAATCTTGTATGAATCTGCGATAAAAACCGGCATGACCTAAAAAACTCCTAATACCTTTGACGGTAGTAGGATGAGGCAGTTTAGCAATAACATCGACTTTTGCTCTATCGACCTCAATCCCATTTTTTGAAATCTTATGGCCAAGGACTATGCCTTCTTTGACCATAAAGTGGCTCTTCTCCCAATTTAGACAAAGATTGGTGTCTTCACACCGTTTTAGCATTTTATCTAAATAGGAGAGACATGTTTGAAATAAGTCCCCAATAACCGAGAAGTCATCCATAAACACCTCCATTGTTTCCCCGATCATGTCGTGGAATATGGCCATCATACATCGTTGGAACGTGCCAGGAGCATTACATAGGCCAAAAGGCATACGTCTTGTTAGGTCACTAGTTTTACAACACAAGTTATAAGAGATGAGATAAAGGCGGATGAACAAGTATCACACACACACACACGGTATACTAAAGACGGTTTTAGGCGTAGAGAGTATGTGAAAAGAAAACTTGAACAACCAACCCTCAAATGAGGGTTTACAAGAGTTTATATAGGCAAGGAGCTAGGGCAACACTCCCTCTCCTTCCCTATTCCTTATTGGGCTTGGATCAAGCTTATGGGCCTTCTACATAAGCTTGACCTTAGACAAACATAAAGGCCATAATAAAGCTACCTATTACATATGAAATATAAATACTTGAAATACTGTTTAGGAGTGATTCCAACAATCTCCCCCTCAAGTATATATGAATGTAAACGGTGAAGGCGTTGATGTAATAGTAGCTGGGACGTCTTCTGACATTCTTCTTTCTTGTGAGAGGAATTGTCTTGATTCGAACAATCTCCCCAGTGTAGAGAGATAGTTATCTTTGAGCAGTTATGCTTCGACGTCATCTTTAACTTTGTTCTTTGATCATTGTTCTTTGTGGTGAAAGTGATAGTATGTTGTTGTCTGCATCAGTCTGCCTCAGGTCTGCTTCGCTGCTCCAGTGTCTCCACGTCATTCTTCAACATGCTCACACGCTCTTTGACGTTGGAAATCAATGCTGATGAAGTTCTTTAAGTCTTTGACTTTGTAGATTCTTTGATTTGATGAAGAATCATTCTGACTGTTGTGTTGCATTCGAATAGAACTTCCATTAGTGATGATGTTAGCGTGAGCATGAGAAGAATCAGCACGATCATCCCGCTCCGGAGCTTCCATAAGAAGAAAACATTGCAAACGGTTAGTAATAAGCGGTTTCCGGCACTTACAAGTTTGAACTTCGAGAGTGTTAACAGCATAGTGTGAAAATACAACTCTAATTCTTACAAAGGCCGTTCCTGAACCGGAGTCCCACAAGTGAGATAACGCGATGTACCGAAATACATCTACAGTTCAGATGAGTCGCTGAGGTACCCCGAAGCATCACCTCACGACTGTAGACCGTTTGAGACACACTCCGCGTAATCCACGGGGAGTTACCGAAGTGACCTGCTGTCAGGGCTGTTTGATGTTGACCCTGGCAGGAGTTTCCATTCAATCACTGAGGATCACAGATGTGATCCTCTCATAAATGTTCTCGACAGATTGCTAAGATCTGTGAAGGACTCGATATGAACCACTGATGATCTTATTTGTTGATCATCAAGTGATTAAATGTCAAGTGTACCTAAGAGATCTTTTGATGAATCTCGTGGCTCTAGAATCAATAGTGCGTTTTGGTTTTCCTGAGCGGATACTAGGGAGGGGGTCTCCTTTTTCAATACCAGCGATCTCTAAGAGAAAGCCAATAGTTTATGTAGGGTTCCCTGTGAGAATGAAACAAGCTTCTGTTGAGAGAAACTTGAGTGGCTAAGAAGGTTTAGTGCATGCGTCACTGGGTCCATGACGACTTTTAATCTTCAATACCGGTGTCACTAAGTGACAACCAGTAGCATATGAATTGAACCTGGTGTCTGCCCTAAGTTGAATAATCTGGAGGGCTATTTCTTTTCACCCTTTACTTTACATTTCTTTTTGATTCTTCAACTCCTTCTTTCTCCGATTCTCATTTTCTCCTTTTTATAATCATTCCTAAGGACTTCTAACACTAACTAATGGTAGTGTCCTTGGGTAGATCCCTCCGGCTCTAGCGGATCATATGACGGTTATTCCTAACCTTAGTCACCTTATAACTCCATGACTAACCTATGTTTGCCATTAAAACCACTGTATGTGAAAATATCTCTCAAAGGGTTTGTAGATGAAAAACATGTTTGAACCACTGTGAGAGATAAGTTTTTTTTTTTGCATAAATACTCCCCCTCCACATGTGCTTAAGAGTATAAATGGTTTAAATGCACAGTGAGGAAAGAGCGCGCACTTTTTGAATTGATTCACTGAAGATAGACAATCCCCCGCGAGACACGGTTACGTTGCATAGTTAAAGAGTTACATTGTCAGCTTTTAGGTGACAACTAGCTCTAATAACTACCTTGAAGGTGTAGACAAACCTCGAAAGGTTGTCATACCCGTCAGAGTTCATGTCTATCAAGAGTTTCTCGAATGGTACTTTCTACTTGGACAAGTCCTTTGCGAGACACGTTTACATTACTAGCGAACTAGCTTGAAATTATTACCCGTCCAGGACAAGTCTTTTCGAGTTACAAACAGTTTAGTATCGTCAATTCGTTGGTTAAGTCTGAGGTACACAGATTCATTTGCATTTTGCACAACATATTTCTTATCACACAATTTTCTCCCCCTCAAAAATGGCATATAAAAATGTTATTTTTGAACGATTGAGAATAAATATGACCATTTTGAGTGTTGCGGGAAGAGTGACCACTGTGAACAAAGTTTTAATTCAAATACTCCCCCTCAACTAGTGATATAAACGGTTGAGGTTTTGAAAATCTTACGGGGAAGTACTTGTCTTTTTGAGCAAAACCTTGAATAATGAAAGGTTTGATAGGTTTTACTCAAAAATAAGAAGCTTTCGCTCCTTTTATAAGGATTGTGGCACTGAGGCGTACCACAGGGTCCTTTCTTGACAATTACGGGTTGTACACTGTTATGTGTGCACAAGCCATTCACATATATAATCATACATCCAAAATTATATGAAGGAAACAATTCACGGGGTACCAGGAAGTGCAGTGATGTTCCCATGAGTGCGCACAGGGCGTTGAAAGCCGGTGATGTTTCTCCTGGGTCGCCCACCAACATAGCTCTCCAATCATCTGAACTGATCCCTTCTGAACAACCGTTCATCAATCATGGTGATGATGCGTCTCACATCCCTCCTTTCCTGAGAATTCCAGTGCTTAGGATTCCCAACTTTCAGGCGTATATCCTTCAACCTGTACGCCAATCCATCCCTAACCAGCTTCAAGGTATGATCCCCGAATTTGTGGAGCTCACTACACGCCATTAAGCAGTTTCTTTGAAGTTCACTGCGGTAAACAACGCCGAAAGGTTTGCTGATGAGCGTAAGTTGTGTAAGCTGGTTGATGTCGGGAAGATCAAGCTGTGGTGGAGTGAAGTTTACACGCTTCTGATATGATTCAACAGCCATCTGGATATCTTCGACACGTTCTTTGATCAGGATGCGTCTAATGAAGATGAGAACTGACTTGATAAATTCACGTTGAACTTCAGTCGAGAATTGTCTCATACGACCCTGTACTTTGGCAAGGTACATATCTTCGATGTCGTTGAGGGACAAGTTCTCAAAGTCAGCTTCGGAGAATCCATAGTCCTGTTCATCTTGTCGTTTGACTATGATATTCTTCAAGAATGTGTAGTCCCACTTAGACTTGAGATCAATATGTTTGATGGCCACGATGTCCTTGGAACTATACACTGCATGTTGAGACTTCTGAACCAGGCAACTTCTGTAGTAGATTCTTCGGCGTTCAGGCCAATGATGAATCCCATACAATACATCTTGGTCGTATGCTTGCACGTTGTCAGAAAACAAGTGATTTGCACGTTCCTCGATAGCTATGCAGTTTGAGTAAATGGCCGCTGGGAATGGAAGAGTCAATGATGTAGTGTATTTTCTCGAACCATCGCCACCATGTAAAAGAAAATCCAGGTCTCTGTTAAAAAAGTATCTGAAGGGAATCCTTGGTTCGTCTGCTTGGCCAATGGTCGGTAGGGGTTTGGTCCAGTCGGTGTAGTATGGAGGGTTGTCCCTTTGTGTGAAGACAATGTTTGCTTCCGGATTGAGCCAATCCATGTTGTTAGACATAGCTCGAGCGATGTTCTCAAGATGATATTCGACCTCGAGGGCGCTTTCAGAGCTGTCTTTCCATAGTTGAAAAGCTTCATTTTTGATTTGCTTCAACTCAGATTTTGTCATTTTCTTCACATGGAACTTTTCTAGCAATAGTTTTGCGTGCTCCAATGTAGAACCGACTACCAATTCTTGACCTTCATCAGGGTAGGGAGTTTGATTGACAAGTGTGGAGAACCATTCAAACTCTTCGGTTTTATCATCATCTAGCCATGATACGACTTCAGGCTGAGTCGTCTTCTTCTTCTTTTTGGAAGGCCTTGAGGATGATACTGGTTTCTGCACTTGTTTGGGTGAGGTGGGTTGTTGTTGGGGCTCAAGGACCTCTTCATCGTCACCACCCGTATACTCAAAGTAATCACCTGTTTTATGAGTCAGGGGTGGTAACTCGAAATCGTCCCGAGGTTTGTCAGTAGAAGACCGAGGTGGAAGAGACTTTTGTTGAGAAGAAGTCCGTGGTGGAGGAGGTGGCATCGAAGTAGATTTACCGGACTGCTTCTGAAGTTTTGGTGCAAAATCTTTATCCTTATCATCGTCATCTCTTGGCCGTTTGGTTTGATCGGCTGACTCCTTGCATGATGATCTGAGTTGAAAGGCAAGTAGACCTTCGAAAAATTTAGCTTCCTCTGAAGTAAACGTTCCAGATCGCTTTGACATTTGCATCACTAGTTTAGCGATTAACTCAGATTCAGAGAGAGCAGCTTCTTTGGCCATTGTATGTTTAACCAATGCGACGATGTTAGGGGTGAGTTGTCTGGAAAATACTTCTCTAGTCACACCGGGGACAGTGTCGAGAAGAAACTTGTGGGTATGATCTCTTGCTGTCTTCTCCAGTTCCTTTTGGACTTTAGGAACGATATCCTGAAGGTACTTGTTAGTGTAACCTTCGATCATTTCGTTCAGTTCCTCTTTTTGATGACTCTTCATGAACTTCTGAACAAATTCCCTTTCTTTCTCCATCTTGTCTTTCTCATCATTTAAGTACTGAATTTGGTCAGCAAACCAATTCATTTTTATGTAAAGTATGTCCTTCTTTCTGACATGTTGGACATCTTTCACAATCTTTTTATGAGTCTGAAAAATCCAAGATTTTGGTGGTTTCTTCACTGATTTGGATGTGATCTGGTTGTCTTTGTTGATGGTGGTTGTGATGAATGAGACGAAGAATCCGATGATGAGGAGACATGAGGAGACTTCATGTCCTTAGGAGTTTCTGAGGTTTTCTCCTTTGAGTGTGTTGGACTGTCTAGAAGAAACTTTGTATAATCATCCTCGTCATCCTTAGACTTTTCTTTCTCAGTTACCTGTTTCTCAAAATCATACACAATAGTGTCCTCCACAGGCTTTTGTAGTTGCACAAGAGTGGTGGCACCAGATCCCTTATCGGGTCGATTAACCGCATCAGGATCTGGAGAGGAGTGGACAGCACCACTTGATCCTCCGGGGCCACCCATTTGATCTTTAGCAAATTCTTCGGCCTTTTGAAGGTGTCTGACGTTGTGAAACTTCTTCCTGTATGATTGATCCAGTTGCTCTTCTTCATCTTCTGAGCTTTCATCCTGAGGCACAAGTGCAGGAGTCTTCCCTTTTTCTTTAATAGTTTGAGGACTTGGAGGTTTTGGTACTGAGGGATTTTCATCCTTTGCAGTTTCAGAGTATGTGATCTCTTCATCTGTGTCAGTAGCCTCAGATTCCTCGTCCCTGAGCTGTCTTTGCGGTTCAAGTGAAAGGATCGGAGTGGCTTCCTGAGAAGGAACTTTCTTCTTAGGGGTGGGTTTCCTCTTTGGAATAGGTTTCTTCTTTGGAACATTCCTTTGACTATCTGTACTTGTGACACTTCCAGCACTTCCTTTTCTGGTTCTCCTTACAGGTGTTCCAGAAGATTTTTCGTCGAGATGACCAACTTTGCCTTGTCTGACTGCTTCCAGATACCTTTTGTACGATTCGAGCTTTCTGACATCTTCAGTTAGAAGGAAATCTGGCAGCACAGCACCTTGTTTCTTTGTAGACGTTTCCTTGATTCTGACAGATAGAATAGGTTCCGTCAACATGTCGTGATTGTCGGGGTCATTGAGCCTCTTGGGAATGTCAGGATGAAGTCCAAGTGCTCTCTGGATCAACAATTTAGTATATCTGATGTAGGGAATCTTTGAGCCAAGTTTGTTGAGAAATGACATCATGTCATCCCAAATCAGAGCTTCGATAGCGATGTGTTTCTTGTTGACCAATGCCCAGAATATTTGCAGTTCCATGAGCTTAGGGTGCTCATAGCCGCTGTCACGACCAGAAACAGACTTGGTGATGATCATGTAGAGAGTTCTCCAGGGTTGAGGAATACTCTTAAGCTCTACGTGAGAATGCTTGGTGATTATTCCTGTAGCCTCGTCATAACCAATATTGATTAAGAATTGGAGAGAGAGCTCTTCAGTAGGTGTGGCATATAGTTTGGTCGGATCGACATCAGGAATTAGGAGAACAGCCCTTAAGTCTGCAGGTGTAATGGTGACTTGTTTGTGATTCAGAGTCACCGTCACAGCAGTTTGTCCTTTGACCCTTTCCATAGTGTTCCAGAACTGTTGGATGTAGATCTCAGGAACAGTTGCAGAGTGAGTAAGCATGTTCTGATAAGGATGAGTCCTCAAAATGTCAATAGCAATTAAACACGAAGATTCAGAGCAAGTGAGGGTGTCAAAGTCAACACGGAGATTATTCTTTCCTATCTTCATTGGATAGCCATGAGGATAGATGTCAGCAATGGAGAGAACTTCAGGTGCATCCACATTCATTTGTTCAGCCATGTTATGATCTGAAATAACATTAGCCAAAAGAACCAACATATCGAAAGACATAATGTTAGTCAACAGAAGGTCTTATTGTCTAGTTATTGAATGTACAGTGTTAATGATTGTTGCGAGTCCTAAGTCACTTGTATGTTCAATAGTTCAATGATGTCGTGAAATGTTTCGTGAGTTAGTTAACTTTAAGTTTTAAAGTTTATTTTATCACTTATTGTTCACAACATATCAAACGATTTAAGTTTATTAGTGACATTTTTGGATTCGTGATGATATGATTAGTTTATTTACAAGATTGTACACGTAACAATTCATAACGAAGGTATGATCTCGGCTCATGCGTAGGATTGGTAAAGTTATGCGTAGACAGGAATGATATATGCATAGGTGTAAGCTTACGCGTAGGATCCTAACTTATGCGTAAGAAATGTTACGCGTAGGATATAGGAGACCTTATGCGTAGAGCTTATGCGTAGGCATATATTAACCTTACGCGTAAGGCTACTCGTAAGAGTTGACCTTATGCGTAGAGGTCACTGTTTACGCATATCCTTCACAGGATACGCGTAGTCCCATATGTAGAACCTTATGCGTAGAAGCTACGCGTAAGACTAGTCTTACGCATAACAAACTACGCGTAAGGTGATCCTTATGCGTAGATTAATAACAACCTTGATTCTGAATATTACGTGTTGCAAGCCTGAAATAAAGCATCATTTCAACAAAGTTAAACATATAGCATTCGTTTTATGACAAATCAAAACACATTTGCACAGTTTAAAAGTTACGCGTAGAACTGCATACGCGTAGTCTAAACCCTAGATCTACGTGATGAGTGTGTAAATACTCATCATTTTTGTACAATATAAACTGCAAAATCATCTGAAAACACTCAGAAACACATCAAAATGATCAAAATATCACAAATCAGTGTTTTATGTGTTTTAAATACAAAAATATCAAAATCAGATGAAAAACATATCAAAATTGCAAAAATTGCAGTTTTAGTCCCTCAAGTTTCAAAAATTGTCAAAAACAGTCCCTGAGCACATAAATTCAAAAGTAAAGTCACCAAAGGTCCTTGTAAAATCAAAAGTTTTCAAATTTAGTCCTTTGGTGAAAAATGTGAAAAGTTTGAGAAATTTACAAAAATGGTCCTTCAACTTTCAAAATTGGCAGATTTGGTCCTTGCATTTCCAGAAATTACAAATAAGTCCTTGATGATTTTAAACCCTTTCACACCACTTGGACTTGTCATATCTATTTTTGACCCTGCCACTGATTTATGAACCCCTGCCATTGGACCCCCCTTTTATTAAAATAGCAGTCAAACCCCATTTGACCGTCCCTTTCCCTCCCTCTTCACGAGATACCCATTTCATCATCACAAACCTGCAAACTCATCTGCTCACTCAACCATCATCACCACCCCCCCCCTCCAAACACAAGAGGCCAAGAAAACATTTAATGCCCATGTACCTAACACTCCACCTCACAAACTGTTAAAACTGGTTTTGGCGCCAAAACACTTTAAATGGCTAAGATTGATTTGGGTGATCCAATGGTCAGTATTCTTGGTGGGATATGTCCAGAAAGATGAGAGAAGTACTTGGGAGCTTATAAAAAGCAAGAAGAAGCAAGGAGAGAAGAGTTAGCTTTTAATATTTTAGCAATGAATGTCGAATTTTAATTCCTTAGTCTAAATTAGAGTTACATTTGTATTTTCAAGTTCTGTTGTACTCAAGTAACCTCTTTTCAGTGTTTTGTAACTTGATTCAAGGTTTAATTTCAGTTTATGTTCAATCTCCATACAATGTGTCCACTGTTTAAATTTTAAGTTTTAAATTCAATTGTTAGAACCTTTAGCAACTCATTTTCAATCTCAAAATAGCTTATACAAGCTTAAAATAGCTTTCCATAAGCTTAAACCTCAGTTTCATTTACTTTTGACATTTGGTCAACAAAAGTCAACACGGATCAAAAATGGTGCAGAAATGGTACAGGGTTGATGCAGGCTTGGAATTGGGTTGAATAGGAGCTATTTGGATGGGGTTTGATAGGTAGTGTTCTTTGTTTCATTGATTTGCATGCCATAGTGGCTTGGACTCTTTGTAAGTCAAAATTAAAGTTTCAAGCATAATTAGTTCTTGTGGTTTAAACTTGTTAAAACTTGTTCAAATAGCAGTAATCTAGTCATCTTAAGTTAGTTTGATCATAAACATAAGTTGGTTTTGTGTTTGGATCTGTTTTAGTTACATATTAAGTTATAAAGGAGTGTTTGGCTTAATCTGTTTATCTGTTTGTTTGGCTAATGCAGTGATAGTCTTATAGTGGTTCATGTTGGTTAAGTAAATATGAACTAATTTGGGTCTTAGCTTGGGTCTGCAACATCAAAAAGTCAAAAGTTGTTCTTAAATCTTTGTAACTGTTAACTGTTGGAAACTTGGGATTGCAAATCATTATATTGTGTTTAGATATCATCAAACTTGTTTGCATTAGGTTCAATACATCACATAACATTAATCTCAGTCACTAAAATTTGATCTAAAGTTCATTTTGGTCAAAGTTGCTTTGTGTTCTTAAAAGTCAATTCTGTCAAAAGCTTGTTAAAGCAGTTTTTTATAAAACTTTGTGATTCATTTTCTGAATCATTACTGAGTTTAAGAGTTTGAGATTTTGGAATTAACAATTTCAACTGGTCTAGTTCTGATATTCACTTTTTGTTTAAACTGGTTCAGTGATTTTGAGCTTCAAATAAGCTCCTCAACAAGCCACTATCTGCCCTGTTCACACCTGGGTGTGAATCAGGCAATATTAAAATTGGTGCATCTGCTTCATTTCTAGGAGTTAGGGTCTGGTTTTTTGTGATATTGTAGCTAGCCAGGTGATCTTTAGGTCTGCACTATTAGATTTTGGTTGAGCTTATTGGATAAGCTGTTGGATAAGCTTGATCAGTGGACCTGAACCTCTGATTTGTTCATATAGCAGTTTGCTTGAATCATAGGTTCTGAGCTTTTAGCTTGTTAAGAGTAGGTAATTTCAGTAGTAATTAGCTTATTTTAGTAGACTTAATCCTTGTTCACTGTTTGGTAGCTTATCTCATTAGTTAGCTTATTCTAGTAGCTTATTTGAGTAGCAGTTACACTATAGCTTTTATATTCTACACATAACCTGCTATTTTCTTAATTTTCATAGATTCATAATCTGATTTTAGAATTTTCCTGAAAGTTTCATAAATTTTGGTCTTAATTTGCTATTTTTCTCATTTTAAATAGATTTTAATCAATTTTTAATTAGCTTTTAATACAAAAAATTCAGAAAAGGTTCCAAAAAATAATTTTTCAATTTTGTTAAGTTTAGATAAATATAAGAAGTGAAAAAAGTAATTTTCCAGATTTTTCATAGTTTATTTGGTAATTTTTAGTAATTTAATTAGTTTTAAATAGTTTAAAATTGGTAGAAAATAGAAAAATAATCTGAAAAATACAAAAATAGTTTTTAAAATTCTAGTTTGATATTTTAGACTTTTCCATTTCATAATTTTATTTTTCTAGCTTTGTTTCCTAATTTCTTGCATTTTGGTTAATTATTAAATAGTTAAAAATAGTTTTTAATTAATAATAATTGGATAATTAGTGATAAAAATAGTTTTCTTTTTCTAAAAAGTTTCTTTTATCATTAGGATTGTAGAAACATCATTTTCATATTTTTAGGGTTAATATTGCTTTAGTTTCAGTTTTTAATTTGTACGTCGCGTAGATTTTAATTTCAGTTTTATAAAATCACAAAAACATCATTTTGTAAAAATAGTGATAGCGTTTATTTAATATTTTTTATCTTTTTAACTTTCTTTAATTTGCATTTAAGCCCTTGTAGTTTATGTCCTTTTTCTGTAGTTATAATAATTCTCAATCCCTTTTTCGTTCAAATTTCTCGATCACTAAACGTTTGATAATCCATTGCACAGCTCGCTGGGACATAACGACCCGGGGAAATGCTTTTCAAAAAAAACTAACTAAGGACTTAAAAAGAAGTTGACTACACAAGTCAAAATGGGTAAAATCGCTTTTTAGACCTCAAAATTCTGCCCAAAAACAGCAGCCTTAGCTGCTGTTTAAAGGACTTTTTCGGCAGCTTAAATTTAATCGAAACTGTTCCAAACTTGCTTTCCTTACATTCTCATACACCCATTTCAGTATATGTTTAGCTTATTTGCCGTAGGTTCATTTTACTTCAGCTAAAATTGCTCGCAAAACCTGCTTATTGCCCATTTGAGTTCTGTCCACAGCAGCCCCTTAGCACCCTTTTTATAGCTTGTTAAAAGCTTTTAACTTGGTATTTGTGGGGGCAAGAGCTTGCCCCCCAGCTTGTCTTCTAGGGCCCTTAAGCTCGACAGCTTATTTGTTCCGTAGCTCATCCAAAATAAGCTCCCAAGTACCCCGTCGGGCCTGTCTGGGACTGCAGTGCAGCAGCTATCCGTTCTTTTTTTTTGTACTTATTAGGGTTTCATTTAGCTTATTCAGATTCTTAGGTACCCATTTAGTGTGTTAGTTTAGGTTAGATTAATCTTAGCTTATTTGACTGTTCCTTGTACTCTCTTGATTGCTTATTTTCCTATTTTTATCTAGTTTTAGGACTCCCCTATTTAGCTTGTTGCCAACTGTCTTTCCCCACTTTTCCAATTGCTTTTCTTGGTGCCTTTAGGATGTTTAGTTGTTCATTAAGTTGGTATCTCATTTTGATTTCTTTTGAACTGCTCATTCCAGTTGTTTATAGTGCTTATTTGTGCTTAAAACTGATAAAGGGGTGTTTGGTTGGGACCTGTCCAAAACAGCAGCCAAATGGGTGTTTGGTTGTTTGCTTATTGAGCTCCCAAGTTTCAAGAGGTGTGTGTGTTTGATACTGTCCCTACAGCAGCTAGTTTCATGAATTCAGGTGTCATTTTTAGACTTCAGTAGTTGGTTATAGATATTGAGATTGGTTCTTGTTCCCTTTTCAATCTAGCTGTTAAGAAGTGTGCGTTTGGTTGGAATTGATTAAGCCAAGTGAATTGATAAGCTGATTAGCAGCTTATTGGGTGTATTTTATAAGTTAAGTTTTTTATTCAGGTTGCTTATGTAGTTCAGTTTCAGGTTTTAGAGCAAAAATCAAGTAAAAGTTCAAAACAAAAAATGTTAGCCAAAAAGGACAGGGGTGGGATTCGACCCCCTGACCTCTTGCACACGACATCAACACCACACACCATGACCAACTGCCCTAGGGACTTCTATTAGTCTTTGCTTACATAATTAATTCTTTATGGACCTTTGGCAGTTTAAGTCATAAGCCCTTTTTAGCTTAATTTGCAGCTTATTTCCAAAACAGTACCCTGTTTTCTTATTTTTCTTATAACCTGCTTAAGTCAAAGTAGTTTTTGTGATTTTTTCGGATTTTTCTTAAAATGTTTAGTATTTTTAATTAATTAATTAGTTTAAAATAGTTTTTAATTCATTATAAATAAAATAAAACTCAAAAAATATTCCGCTTTTTCCTAAAATTTTCTTTTATCATATAGTACGTAAAAAAATTGTTTTTACATTCGTAGGACTTTTATTTCACAAATTTTACGTTTTATCTTGCGCTCCAGCGTAATTCTCGTACATAACGTACGTTTTCACTTTAGGCCACGTTTTTAGATATTTTAAGTTTACGTTTCAATTAAAATAGTTTATTTAAGTCATTTTGTTTTATAAAATCACAAAAACATCATTTTGTAAAAATAGTGATAGCGTTTATTTAATATTTTTTATCTTTTTAACTTTCTTTAATTTGCATTTAAGCCCTTGTAGTTTATGTCCTTTTTCTGTAGTTATAATAATTCTCAATCCCTTTTTCGTTCAAATTTCTCGATCACTAAACGTTTGATAATCCATTGCACAGCTCGCTGGGACATAACGACCCGGGGAAACACTATACTCCTCAGATCTTCATTGCATCTGTGCTTAAGCTGTTTTAAGTTTCTTGCTTGCGTGAGAAAACTTGACGGTTTTGCGCAGATCAAATTTTAGGCGCCGCTGCCGGGGAGCTGTGCTAATCTATCTTCCGTGTAGCAGATTAGTTGTTTGAATCCTCACTCATTTTTTTATATCATTCATATCCATCTATATATATATATCCATATTTTCTTCTAAAAAAAAAAATCCAAAAACCCAAAAACAGCCAAAAACGTATAAAACACAAAAATATTTTTCTTTTGTTTCTATATATGTATCAAAAATAAAAATACAAAAAGAATCGTCGTTTTCTTTAATAATAACAACTTAAAAGATTACCACCGAAAACCAAGGCAGTGCACTACCTAACTGGGGGTGCGACCATAATAAGTTCCCGAACTAAAGATATAAAACTTGCCTTTGTGTCCATTGTGATTGGTGTACCTTTTTCAAAGAAGCCATTCATCTTGGATTATTGGTTAAGTTCACTGTTGTTTTGCCTCGATCTTGTGTTAATTGATTTTGTTGTGATATCGACGTTTCAGAACCAGAAAACCCATAAATATTCTTCTCACCACCATTTTTACAAAACGTCTTCATAATTCTCATTCTCATCTGAAAGATTTTCATAATTCCATTTCTCTCCTTAACTCTGAGTTTCCTTAGAGTTAACTCTGGTGTATGCGCACTCGCTCTTCTAGATCTGTGAGCCCATTTCGTGAGCTTGTCAAGATTCCAAGAAGGCGTGTTCGCAGACTTTCTGCTCCATCAGTCGGATCTGAGATCCGGACTGTTCACACCACTTCCGCTGTCATGGCGGATGAAATTCCTATGTGTGAGCTTCTCCAGGCACCCATCGACGGATATGGAGATGCTATCGTTGTTCCAGCCATCGTGGCTGAAAATTTTGAACTCAAGACCGGGTTACTGAATCTTGTAACTTCAAATCAGTTCTACGGTTTTGAGCGGGATGATCCTCATGCTCATATAAGATGGTTTAACAAGATTGCATCTACCATCAAGTATAAGAATGTCCCTTCTGAGGCTGTTAAGCTTCTTCTGTTCCCATTTTCTCTTGAGGGGCAAGCCCGGATTTGGCTTGAAAAACAACCCCCTCAATCAATAGAGACATGGGAAGATCTGGTGAAGAAATTTGTGAATGAATTCTATCCACCTTCCAAGACCACGAGTCTTAAAAATGAAATCATCAAGTTCACTCAGAAGTTTGATGAATCCTTCAGTGAATCGTGGGATCGTTTCAAGGAATTGCTTCGCAAGTGTCCTCACCACGGTTTCTCCGAGTTGATGCAACTCGACACTTTCTACAATGGAGTGAGTCAATCTGACCAAGATTCTCTCAATTCCTCCGCGGGAGGAAATTTCCTAAGCAAAACTGTCAAAGAAGCTTTGGCGATAATCGAAAACACGTCCAAGGTCCGCACTGCACGAAGCAAGCCGGTTGTTTCTCAAGTCAGTGTTGGTCCTTCTTCTTCTTCATCGCCCGTGAGTCAGTCTAGCACCGATGCTAAGATTGATAAACTCACGGAAGCTATTCAAGCTTTGGTTCTTTCCAACCAGAAGAAAGTTTCTTTTCCACAAACTTCACCTCCTGCTGAAGTTAAGAAAGTGGAAGTCTGTGTTACCTGTGGTGGCCCCCATGCTTATTACAACTGTATGGCCACTGACGGTAACCCTTTTGAAGCCAATGCTGTGGGCGGGATGTCTAATCAAGGAGGCAATCAATATCGTGCTCCTGTAGACCCGAACCACCGTCCTAACCACTACTCTGGACCTCCCGGTTTCAATCAAAATCAAAACCGTAATCAGAATCAAAACAGACCAAACCAAGGTTATCAAAACCAAGGTAATTTCAGTCCAAACAACGGTTATCAAAATCAGAATCAAAATTTCCAACAACAAGGAAATTACAATAGAAACCCAGGTCAGGGAAATTTCAACCCAGGGTATTTTCATGGAAACAATCAAGGGAATTTTCAGAATCAAGGCCCTAATCCTAACAATAGAGGCCAGAATTTCCCTGTGCAAACTCAAGCCATTGTTCCAACTGGACCATCATCCGATGAGCTGTTGAAACAATTCATGAAATCCCAAGAGGAAATGAATCGGTTGTTGGTCAGCCAGATTTCTGACATCAAGAAGTCTTTAAATGATCGACCCTCGGGCTCAGGTACTCTACCTAGCAACACGATCGCTAATCCGAGGGGCGATGCTAAAGCGATCACAACCCGTAGTGGTGCTTCATATGCGGGACCCGCTGTTCCTACTACCTCTTCTTCTTCTCTCCCGAAGGTAGTAGAAAGCGAGCCTGAGGCGACGAAGGACAAGGAACTCCCTACTAATGACGGGAGTAACAACAATGTCCATCCTCAGGTTGTTCCCAAACCCAAACCTGGAGTTGTTTTTGAGCCTCCAGTTGTTGACCCTAAATCCAAAACTTCTCTTCCTTATCCCTCACGTTTACATGAACAAAAGCTCCGCGAGAAAGCTAGTCATCAGATGGAAAAGTTCTTTCAAATTTTCCAAGAGCTTCACTTTGACATAAGCTTCGCGGATGCCATCATGTTAATGCCCAAATTTGCATCTACTCTGAAACATATGCTGAGCAACAAAGAAAAGCTATTTGAAATGGCTAAGACTCCTTTGAATGAGAATTGCTCAGCAGTTTTGTTGAAAAAGCTTCCCGAGAAGCTTGGAGATCCCGGAAAATTTCTTCTTCCTTGTGTTTTTCCCGGGATGATTGAATGCTTTGCCCTTGCCGATCTTGGTGCAAGCATCAATCTGATGCCGTATTCAGTGTGGAAAAAACTATCTCTTCCGGAACTTATTCCTACCTGCATGACTCTTGAGCTTGCAGATCGATCTATCTCGCGTCCTCTTGGCATCGCCGAGGATGTATTTGTCAAAGTAGGAAAGTTCCACTTCCCAGCTGACTTTGTGGTCGTTGATTTCGATGCTGATCCTCGAGTTCCCCTCATTGTTGGGCGGGGATTTTTGAGGACGGGCCGTGCTCTTATAGATGTATTTGAGCAGGAAATCACTCTACGTGTGGGTAACGAAGCTGTTACTTTTAACCTCGATCAGACTTCGAGGTACTCCTCAAATTATGATACTGAATCAATTAATCGAGTCGATTTAATTGACATTGCTTCAGAGGAGTACTCTCAAGAGTTTCTTGGTTATCTTCATAATTCTGTGAGTGGGAATTCCAATCCCACCACATCTTCTCAACCTATCATTGCCGACTCTTCCCCCTCTCTCACTCCGTTTAAGGGAGGTGACTTCCTTCTGGAAGAGATCGATGAATTTCTGGCTTCTGATGAATCAATTCCGCCTGGAATTGATGGTGTCTATGATTCGGAGGGGGATATTCTCTATCTTGAGCAATTGCTTAATGAAGACCCTTTGCCTTCACTCCCTCCGAAAGAAATCTCAATTGAGGAAATCAAATCAGTGCAATCTTCTACTGATGAATTTCCCGAGGTTGAACTTAAGGACCTACCTCCTCATCTTGAGTACGCATTCTTGGAGGGTGATGATAAATTACCCGTCATAATTGCTAAAGACTTAACTGAGGAGGAGAAAACTGCTCTCATAAAGGTCTTGAAGTCACACAAGCAAGCAATTGCTTGGAAACTCTCCGATATAAAGGGTATCAACCCTGAGTTTTGTACTCACAAAATCTTAATGGAGGATGACTTCAAGCCAGCAGTCCAAAGTCAGAGAAGGGTGAATCCTAAGATTTACGAGGTTATCAAACAAGAGGTTCTCAAACTTCTTGATGCCGGTCTGATTTACCCGATCTCTGATAGTCCTTGGGTTAGCCCAATCCATTGCGTTCCAAAAAAGGGTGGCATTACTGTTGTCACGAATGAAGAAAACGAGTTGATTCCAACTCGATTGGTTACGGGATGGCGTGTTTGTATTGACTATCGGAAGTTAAACGAAGCCACCCGTAAAGACCATTTTCCTCTGCCCTTCATGGACCAGATGCTTGAGAGATTAGCAGGGAACGAGTACTATTGTTTCCTTGATGGTTTCTCGGGTTACTTTCAGATCCCCATTGATCCGCTGGATCAAGAGAAAACCACATTCACCTGCCCATACGGGACGTTTGCCTACAGACGTATGCCTTTTGGCTTATGCAATGCTCCTGGCACGTTCCAACGTTGTATGATGGCCATTTTCCACGACATGATCGGGGAAACTATGGAGGTGTTTATGGATGACTTCTCGGTCATTGGGGATTCATTTCAGACATGTCTCTCCCACTTAGACAAAATGCTTAAAAGGTGTGAAGACACCAATCTCTGTCTAAACTGGGAGAAGAGCCACTTTATGGTCAAAGAGGGCATAGTCCTCGGCCATAAGATTTCTAAGAATGGGATTGAGGTAGATAGAGCCAAAGTTGATGTTATCGCTAAACTACCTCACCCTACTACCGTCAAAGGTATTAGGAGTTTTCTAGGTCATGCCGGGTTTTATCGTAGATTTATTCAAGATTTCTCTAAAATCGCCCGGCCAATGACCCATCTTCTCGAAAAAGATGCTCCTTTTATCTTTTCTCCTGAGTGCATCGAAGCTTTTGAAACACTTAAGAAAAAGCTTACGGAAGCACCCATTCTTGTTGCCCCCGACTGGGATTTACCCTTCGAGCTCATGTGCGATGCAAGTGATTTCC
>BPTQ01000005.1:116740431-116772945 GCA_019973895.1 Chrysanthemum seticuspe
GCTTGTTGTTGATTCCATTGTTGATGTTGTGGAGTTAATTGTTGTTGTTGTTGATGATTACAAGTGTGAGGGAAATAGTTAGAGTATGGTGGTTAAGACATGATGATAAACTTGTGTGGTAAAATTGGATCTTTGTAGTCGAATGAACCTTTGTTGATGAAGTGTCCTTAGGCGTAGAAAAGACAAGAACCAAGTAGCACTTATGCGTAAAAACACCAAAAGTTACGCGTATCAATGAGGAGTTACGCGTAGGTTTTAGCTTACGCGTAAGTAGGAAAAACACTAAAGTTAAGCGTAGACAAAAGTTAGGCGTAGAAACGTAGGCGTAGGATTACCTTATGCGTAGACCGTAGTTTACGCGTAAAGTGAATCTTATGCGTAGGAATTCTACGCGTAAGCTTATGCTTATGCGTAATTTTAGGGTTTTTGCCCAAATGATCTTTTACACTTCACAGTGCAAAAGATATCCAAAGTCGACGTATTTTCAGACTTATCCAAGTAAGAAAACACGGAATAAACCAGAAAATTGAAGATCAAACCAAGGAACAATCTTACGCGTAATTTTAGGGTTTTGATACGCGTAGGATTACTCGTAACTTTGATTCTGCCCAAATGTGTTTCTAAACCAGTTTTTTGTTATGGAATAGCTTCAATAGTACCAAAAGAACACAAAAGTGTGAATTTTGATGTACCAAAACTGCTAAACGGGTTACGCGTAGAACGACACCCACGAACAAAAACAAGCTTAAAAACGTAAATCCACGCGTAAAGTTTGAAACTTTTTGCCAAAAACAAGTATTTTAACACCTCAAAACATTGAAAGTACAAGAATCTTGGATTAAAAAGTGTAAAAAACGAGTTTTTAAGATAACCAAAGATTGCGTTATCTTTACACGTAAGATCCAAAACCAAAACTTCAAAAAAACAAACGAGTACACCCAACTATTTGGCGATTGATACCATTGTTAGGTCACTAGTTTTACAACACAAGTTATAAGAGAAGAGATAAAGGCGGATGAACAAGTATCACACACACACACACGGTATACTAAAGACGGTTTTAGGCGTAGAGAGTATGTGAAAAGAAAACTTGAACAACCAACCCTCAAATGAGGGTTTACAAGAGTTTATATAGGCAAGGAGCTAGGGCAACACTCCCTCTCCTTCCCTATTCCTTATTGGGCTTGGATCAAGCTTATGGGCCTTCTACATAAGCTTGACCTTAGACAAACATAAAGGCCATAATAAAGCTACCTATTACATATGAAATATAAATACTTGAAATACTGTTTAGGAGTGATTCCAACACGTCTGTAGGCAAAAGTTCCGTATGGGCAGGTGAATTTGGTTTTTTCTTGATCCTGTGGATCAATGGGGATCTGAAAATAACCCGAGAAACCATCTAGGAAACAATAGTATCCGTTCCCTACTAATCTCTCAAGCATTTGGTCCATGAAGGGTAGAGGAAAATGGTCTTTTCGGGTGGCGTCATTCAACTTGCGATAGTCAATACACACACGCCATCCCGTAACCAATCGAGTTGGAATTAACTCGTTATCTTCATTTGTGACAACAGTTATGCCACCCTTTTTAGGAACACATTGAATTGGGCTAACCCAAGGACTATTTGAGATCGGGTAAATTAATCCTGCATCAAGAAGTTTGAGAACCTCTTGTTTAATAACATCATGGATTTTTGGATTTACTCTTCTCTGATGTTGAACTGCTGGCTTAAAGTCATCCTCCATCAAGATTTTGTGAGTACAAAACTCAGGGTTGATACCCTTAATGTCGGAGAGTTTCCAAGCAATTGCTTGCTTGTGTGACTTCAAGACCTTTATGAGAGCAGCTTTTTCATCTTTACTCAAATCTCGAGCAATAATGACTGGTAATTTATCATCGCCTTCAAGAAATGCATACTCGAGATGAGGTGGTAAGTCCTTAAGTTCTACCTCAGGAAATTCTTTAGTTTTCTCAACTGACTTGACTTCCTTGTTATGAACCTCGACGGGAGGGAGTGATGATGGATCATCATTAACCAACTTCTCAATGAGAAGTATGTCCCCCTCGATGTCGATGGGAGCGTGATCAATTTCCCATGGAACAGAATCACTAGACAAGTATGCTTCAATCTCTTCTAAGATGAAGTCACTTTCCTCAAACGGAGTGAGAGAAGGAGTAGAATTGGCAATGATGGGTTGAGATGAATGAGTGAGATTATCACTCGAAGAATTATGATCATAAACAAGAACTTCTTTAGAGTACTCTTCAGAAGCAACATCAATGATATCTATTCGGTTAACCGACTCAGAATCATAGTTTGCGGAGTACCTCGAAGTTTGATCAAGGTTAAAGGCGACAGCTTCATTACCAACACGTAATGTGATTTCTTGCTCAAATACATCAATGAGAGCACAGCCCGTTCTCAGGAATCCTCGTCCAACAATGAGAGGAACCCGATGATCGGCATCGAAGTCAACAACCACAAAGTCAGCTGGAAAATGGAACTTTCCTACTTTCACAAATACGTCCTCGGCAATGCCAAGTGGACGGGATATTGTACGATCTGCAAGCTCGAGAGTCATGCATGTAGTAGTAAGGTCCGGAAGAGAAAGTTTCTTCCATACTGAATAAGGCATCAGATTGATGCTTGCACCAAGATCGGCTAAGGCAAAGCATTCAACCATTCCTGGAAAAACACAAGGTAAGAGAAATTTTCCAGGATCCCCAAGCTTCTCGGGAAGCTTCTTCAAGATAACTGCTGAGCAGTTCTCGTTCAGAGGAGTTTTTGGCATCTCAAACAGTTTTTCCTTGTTGCTTAACATGTGTTTGAGAGTTGATGCAAACTTGGGCATCAGCATGATAGCATCCGCAAAGCTTATGTAAAAATGTAGTTCTTGGAAAATTTGAAAAAATTTGTCCATTTGATGACTGGCTTTTTCGCGGAGCTTTTGCTCATTCAAACGTGATGGGTAAGGAATAGAAGATTTGGATTTGGGGTTTTCAACGGGAGCTACTGGAGGTTCAAAAACAACTCCTGGATTGGATTTGGGTTTCGGGACAACTTGAGGATGGACATCGTTGGTACCTCCGTTATTAGTAGGAAGTTCCTTGTCCTTTGTCGCCTCAGGTTCACTTTCCACTACCTTAGGGAGAGAAGAAGAAGAGGTAGTAGGAATAGCGGGTCCATCGTATGAAATACCACTTCTGGTTGTGATCGCCTTTGCATCGCCCCTCGGGTTAGCGATCGTGTTGCTCGGAAGTTTTCCTGAGCCCGAGGGTTGATCATTTAAAGACTTCTTTAGATCAGCGATCTGATTGACCAACAACCTGTTCATTTCATCTTGGGATTTCATGAATTGCTTCAATAACTCATCAGATGATGGTCCAGTTGGAACAATGGCTTGAGTTTGATTAGGAAAATTATGGCCTCTAATGTTCGGATTAGGGCCTTGATTTTGAAAATTTCCTTGGTTAGGATTCATATTCCCATGAAATTGATTCCCTCGATTGAAATTGTTTTGATTAAGGTTTCCTTGATGTTGGAAACCTTGATTTGGTCCGGGATAGAAATTACCTTGGTTTTGATAACCTTGGTTCATTCTTGGTTGGTTCTGATTCCGGTTTTGTATGTTAGGATTCTGGTTAAAACCGGGTGGTCCCTGATAAGTATTAGCACGATAATTTGGTTCATTTTGAGGACGGTATTGATTACCTCCCTGATGGGAAGTACCGGCTATAGTATTGGCTTCAAAAGGACTACCATCGGTGGCAGTACAGTTGTAGTATGCATGAGGGCCACCACAAGTAACACAGACCTCGACTTTCTTAACTTCACCATGTGATGGTGTCTGTGTGAAAGTGACTTTCTTTTGGTTAGCAAGAACCAAAGCCTGAACAATATCTGTGAGTTTGTCAATCTTAGCATCGGTGCTAGATGTACTCACATGAGATGAAGTAGAAGGTCCTGCATTAGACTGAGACTGATATGTCTTTGTTCGGAAAGGGCGGACCTAGGACTTGTTTTTAATGATTTGCAAGGCTTCTTTTCTGGTCTTGCTCAGGAAATTACCTCCCGCGGAGGCATTTAAAGAGTCTTGGTTAGTTTGGTTTAGACCATTGTAGAAAGTATCCATTTGCATTAACTCGGTAAAACCATGATGTGGACACTTTCGGAGCAACTCTTTGTAACGATCCCAAGACTCACCGAATGATTCATCAAATCTTTGAGAGAATTTCATTATCTCATTCTTAAGACTTGTAGTTCGTGATGGAGGATAGAATTCGTTAACAAACTTAGTGACTAGATCCTCCCATGTCTCAATGGAACGAGGGGGTTGTTTCTCAAGCCAATTCCGGGCTTGTCCGTCTAGAGAGAATGGGAACAGAAGAAGCTTAATTACTTCATGTGGGACATTCTTGTATTTGATGGTAGATGAAATCTTGTTAAACCATCGAATATGTGCATGAGGATCATCCCGCTCAAAACCATAAAATTGGCTTTGGGTTACAAGATTAAGCAACCCGGTCTTGAGCTCAAAGGTATCAGCCACGATGGCTGGGACAATAATGGCATCTCCGTAACCCTCGATGGGTGCTTGGAGAAGCTCATTCATCGGCTTATCTTCTGCCATTACGACAGGGGGTGGTGATGCTAGACGTTCCTCAGTCACGGCTGAAGGATAAGAACGTCCTCTACGTCTACGAGGAATACTTACAAGCTCTGAAAGTGGACTTGTAGAGCTGGAAGAACGAGTGCGCATGCACTAAGTATAAAAATCAGTTTTCAAAAACAAATGCGAGGCAAAACGACAAGTGAACTTAAACCAATAATCACAAATGAAATGGCTTCTTTGAAAAAGGTACACCAAATCACAAGGACACAAGGGCAAGTTTTGATCTTTAAGATTGGGAACTTATTAATGTTCACACCCCCAGTTGGTAGGTGTTCTGCCTTGGTTTGCGGTGGTTGATTTTTATGTATTTATTAAGTACCACTAAAAAGACGTAGGTATGGATTTGTGCTAAGGGTTTAAATACTTTTGGACAATATTTTTGGTATCGTCTCGTTTAACCAAATCGTATCTCTTTAAGAATCACCTTAAAGAAAATACAAGATAGAAAACGTTACGATTGTTTTGTTGTTTTATATTTTTTTGGTGTTAATGAACTTTTTGATTTTGATAACTTTACAAAAAAACTGTTTACAAAAGGTGGTATATGTGCAAGTATGGGTCTGAGAATGCTTAAAACACGCTAAAGCCTCCCCGGCAGCGGCGCCAAAATTTGATTGGATCACAACCGTCAAGTTTATTACACAAGTCAACCACTTGTGAATGGTCAACCGTAATAAAATTCAAACAGTTTAAAACCAATGCAATTTCCCTTGGAATATAGTGGATTCCCGGGTCGTTAAGTCCCACGGAGGATTAATGGTGCTTAAAAACGTTCAGATGTCGAATGATCACTAAGGATAATGATCTGTAAGGATTTTGGTGAATAATTATACTACTGATTGATTGGAATGGAATTTGGATGCAGAATTATAAAGCACAACAATCAGATTAAACAAACGTGAATACGTACGTTTATTAAATTCTACGTAAACGTACAAAATAAAACGTGAGTTTTAAGAAATAAAAGGCCTACAAATATGAAAATGATATTTTTACAATCCTAATAATAAAAGAAAATTATTGGAAAATTAAAATTATTTTTATGACTATTTATTTAATTATTATTAATTAAAAACTATTTCAAACTATTTAATAATACTCTAAAATATAATAAAATATGAATTTAAGCTAGAAAAATTAAATTATGACTTATAAAAATCTAAAATATTATAAAACTAATTTTAAAACTAAAAATATATTTTTTACACTTATTTATTTATTTATTATTAATTATTTAATACTTTTAAGTATTTTAAATTCTAATAAATACTAAACAAACTAAGAAAATTATGAAAATTTTTCTATAAATATCTTATGATGACAAAAAACTAAGAAAATTATAAAAACAGAATTTGCTTAATAATAAGCTGAAAAAGAAAATTAAAAAGCTAAATTCTATTAAATAAATGCTATCACTATTTTTAAAATGATGTTTTTGTGTTTTTTCTTTTTCAAAACTACTATACTACTGATAATAAGAAACTTTGATAAAAACAAAAATTTTATAACTTAAAAATAAGCTGAGAATGAGCTTATGAGCTCAACAGTGGAGCTTATGGCTTATTTTGATGTTTTAAGCTCAAACAAGCTTACAAGCTGGAACCAAAGATGAAATAAGATAAAAATAAGCTAAACCTACTCAAATGAAGCTAAAAGATACAAAGAACCACACTGAAAAGCTTATAATAAGCTAATAAGCACTAGGCTAAACCTATAAAACAAACAGGCCTGCAAGGATTTTGTAGGCCAACTTTAACTAGGTGCAAGGGATCAGAGGTCAAAAGTGAGCTTTGATGTAATAAGCTGGCTTATTGAAGTTTCCAAAAAGCCAAGAATCTCACACTGGGTTCCACTATTAAGCTCTGCGTGAGCTTGAGAAAAACCTTGTAAAACACTGATGGATGACTCAGTATGTACTGAGTGAATTGGGAAAAACAAAAAGCTATTTGCAGCCTTATCAAATAAGCTAGAAAGTGAAAAATTAAGATTGGATCTTTAAGACAGCTAGGTTAGCTTTCCAAAAAACCAAGATTCACAAGCTGAGGTTCAATAATAAGCTCTGTGTGAGCTTGTGAAATCAAGCAGGTAACACCTAATTCTCTGGCACAGGGCACATTTTTGAACAAGTGTCTAAAGTAAGCTAAGAAATAAGCTGTTTAATAAGCTAATTGGAAATTATAAAAAATACTGTGATTAAGATGAGCAACTAAAGTTTATAATCCTAAAAGCTCAGATTTTGAAAGCTAAAATTAAGTCCTATAAAAAATGATCTATTTTATTCAAAAACGACTAAACTGAAAATTTTTGACTTTTTAAATGACACTAAAAAGTTGACTTAAGTGAACTTTAAATCAAATCTACTCACTGATTATGTTAAATTAAGCTATAATAAGATGAAATTAAGCTAGGCTAACAAGTTTTAAGCTACTGTGGTGATTTTTACACTTTAAATCCTAACAGTTAATCATTTAAGTGAAATTAAAAGTGATTTTGACTTTTTACCAAGTAAGGATAGTGTTTTATTGTTTCTATGAGTTATTAAGACCTAATATGACATGTATCAAACAAGAACAAAGACTAGAATACCTTCTAACACAGTTTATACAGTAAAACCAAACAACCCTATACTAGACTATTTTGAAACTTTAAACACTAAAACAAATATTCAAACCAAGAGAGCTATAGATTAACTTATACTAACTATAATTAGACATAATTAAACCAAAATTAACTTACTTTAAATAGATAAACTATGAAATGCAAATTTTGAGAAAATGCTTACAAGATGAGTCCAAGCACAAAACTGAGAACCAAAAGCTCAAGATCACAACCTATAGCTTCCCAAGAAGCTCTAAACCAAGGCAATCCAATATCAACCCTGCTCCAGCTTCTTGGTGATCCTCTTCATTAGTTTTTGATTTTTGACTAATTTTTTTTTGTATTTTTTGTATTTTTGCTTTTTGATGCTAAACAGAGTTTTACGGTTTCTAAAAGCTTAGATAAGCTTTCTAGGAGCTTATATGAACTTACTGAGTCCAAAACAACCACTAATAACAATATTCAAACATATTGAGATTTTAACAAGTAAATTTGCATAAACTGAAAACTTGAATTTTAACTGAAATTGAAACTGAAAAAGGTTCACATACACTGAAATTACTTAAACAAAATGCTTGGAAGTTTAAAACATACACTGGAAATTTAAATTTAAGCTATTCGACATTCATAAACTAAAATTACACTAGATATCTCACTCCTCTCCTTCTCCTTCTTTCTTTATAGACTTTAGAGACTCTCCACATGCTTCTGATCATTTCCCACTTGCAATCTTGGCCATTGATTTCTCTGAATTCATCCTAGCCTTTAAAACTGATTTTGGCGCCAAAAGTGGTACTAGTGGATTGAAGCAGTTCTGCTGCAATTAATGCACTTTGGTATGTTGTGGAGGTGTAAGGGGACAATTTGGGAAGTAGATATGGAGCTAGGCAGTGAGCAAGTGGTGAAACCAGGGAGGTGGAGGGTGGAATTGGTTTACAGTGTGTGAGGGAGAGGGAAAACAGGAAAGGTGGTTTGGGAGGGAGGTTGACCGGATTTGACCTGGTATATACATAAGAGGGGTTGGGCTGGGCTTTGGGTTTATTTTTATTTTGGGTCCGGTTTAATAATACCAAGGGTCCATTTGTTTTGTAGTTTAATCACAAGGACCACATTTGTAATTTCTGAAAAATAAAGGACTAAAATTGTAGCTTTCCCAAACTTATTAAAAGGGTCTATTTTGCCAATTATGAATAGCACAAGGGTAATATTTGATAAATTTCCATTTTTAAATACCCGAGGACTATTTTTTGACACTTTTTCAAAGTTGAGGGACCAAAGTTGTAAATATGCAATTTTAACTTCAAAGGACTATTTCTAACAACTTGTGAATCCCTAAGGTCCTTTAATGATATTTTACAAGTTTTGAATTACCAGGGACTAGTTTTGCCAATTTATGAAAGTTTAGGGACTGAAACTGTAAATTATGTAAACTTTGTTGTTTTTCATCAGTTTTCAATCCTTTTGCACTTGAGTCACATAAAAACACATTTCAATGATATTTGTAACATTTGTATAGTCATTTGTGCATTTTTGGACATTTTTGTGGGATTAAATAATATAAAATATATGTGTATTTAGACACATATCAACTATTTTCTAGCGACTTTGGTAGCGACTTAGCTGTATCACTATTAATAGCGACTTGTCTTTACAAGTTAGCGAATTAGTAACGGTACCGACTTAGTAAATAGATTTGTAGCAACTTGGCTATGTTACTGTTCATAGCGACTTATCTTTACAAGTTAGCGAATTAGCAAATGTAGCGACTTAGTGAACTAAACTTGTAGCGACTTGACTGTGACACTGGTGATGGCGACTTGTCTTTACAAGTTAGCGACGTAGTTTGCTTTCATGTAGCGAATTAGTCTTGGTTAGCGACTTGTCCATTTATGACTAGAGACTTGTTTGGTTTGTTTTTCATTCGGTGTCTAGGGTTATTAAAATGTTTAAAGGCAATTTGCTAGGATGATCTCATGCTTATAATCTTGACTCAGGATCTCCTGAAGCAACTTGTATGGTCATCTTATTCTATGTAACTTGCTATAACATTTCTGTTTGAGCAAGCTGTACTTGGTTTCTCTCGTGGCAACCAAATGTTACATCTTGTTTCATACAAATTTGTTATATCATTTCTACATTTGTATCTTGATTCATGACATTATTCCTTTGCAATGCACGCTTTAATCTTTTAATTCCATTACAACTCGTCTTGTGAAAACTGTATCAAAAGGAATCTGTATCTTTAAATGTCTCACTAATGCCACTCAATCATTCTCTATATGATTATAGGAACCCCGTCTGAGTTACTAAGTCTGAGTGTCTATGTCATAAGGGTGTTCTCAATGCTGTCTCATTAATCATTTATTATCTAACTTGTTCCCAATCATTACTGTTGATTGTATTTATATTCAGATCTTCAATGGCAAGTTCAATCTCTGATAAGAACGTTACTTCTTCGGCATCACACAAAGTTCTTTCAGATGAAGAAATCCTTCCTAGGAGTCAATGGGCAGAAATTGGAAAAAGTAACTGTTATGTGGACCTAAAAAAGCTGCAACAAAATCCTATACTCAAAGTGTCTATAGATATCCTCAAAAACACAAACTTCTTCGGTGCCATTACCAAGCAATGCTCAATTCCCACCATTTACATTCAACAATTCTGGAACACCATTCAATGGGACAAAATCACAGCTCAATACTCTTGCAAACTGGATGATAGCGAATCTGTGATTGATTCAGACATTCTTAGCAAGGCCCTTGGAATCACCCCATGTAACCCCAACCTACGTTATGAATCTCCACCTGGTGCTGACGATCTAATTATTTTTCTAATTGGTTTGGGTTATCAGAACAGCATTTTAAGGGCTTCCGACATCATCACTGGACACATGTATCAACCCTGGAGAGCTATTACAACTATTCTCAACTTGTGCTTATCTGGCAAAACATCAGGGTTCGATAAAGTGAGAATTCCCATCTTGCAAATCCTATGGGGTATCGTCAATAGGGTTGATGTGAATGTCTCAGATCGTATATGGGAAGAATTTTCTTTATCAATGAACACATTCATATCTCATAGAACAAACTTTCAGAATAAAGCTCAAGGCCGAAAGAAACTAAACAAGCTTGTGATTCCCAGCATCAGATTTTCAAAGCTTATTATCCAGTACTTGCAACAAACTCACAACTTCAACCCTAGGATTGGTTCAAATCTACATAAAGTAGAAGATGAATTTGGTTTAGGTAACCTTAAATATGTTCCTAGAGGTATGGATAAAGAAATATTTGGATTGCCAATTCCTGATATTCTACTCACGGACGATATCAAGAAGAAGGACTACTTCAAACAGTTCAAGAAAATTGCTGCCAGATCATCTGATAATGTCACACCCACTCCTCCATAACCCAATGCTCCCAAGTCCACTTCAGCCTCACAAGCATCCTATTCCTCTCTTCCTAAAAAGAGACGTGAAAGGTCACCACATTCAGACACCGCATCCAAGAAGCAGAAAGAAAAAAGGAAGAAAGTGGAAAAGGAAATTGGTGAAGATACTGAGGTTTCAAGGGATAATACAAGGTTAACTGATGAAGATGATGCTGCTCTGCAACTTGGATTCCAGCAAAGCCTAGAAAGTCTGAATGTGAAAGCCCCAGTAGGTGGAATAGTGTTAAGAGAGCCTGATCAATTGCCTCAACAAACAAAACCAATCACACAAGACAAGGGAAAAGGGATTGTTGGCGAAGAACAAGCTGCTCATACACTCCTCACCTTCTCTTCTTCACCATTAAGAACCACCACTCAATTCGAACTGATGAAAAGAAGTGTTGAATCTTCATCAACTCAGGAGCCATCTGGATTGGAAAAGGAAACATCTGTAACTCATGAAGAAAATATTGTGTCACGTGATACCCAGTATGACCATAATATTGATGAAATCATGGGTAAAGACTCACAGGATAATCCTGAGTCAAAATCTGGTGAGACTATGCCCTTGGAAGAACCAAATCTGTCTACCAGTTCTCTATCGTCATATAAGAACCTTGATACAGAATTCACCTTCGGTGATCAATTCTTAAATGACAAACTCATTGATCCTGAGTCTTCCAAGCAAGATAATGACAAGGAGGATGCACAATCCATGTTTAATGTCAGCATTCAGCAAGATACATCATCTATTCCTCCCATGTCAGCACCTTCTCTCACAACTGCACTTCCACCTCCCAAACCTGCTCAATCAAGCGTACTAACACCACCTACATCTTCACTATCCCCTGAACCAGTCATTACAGTTGATGATATGGATGCTCCACCGGCGTCACCACCTCAAATCCTTACTTCAGATCAACTACTTGACAAAGCAGTAAAAAGGATAGAAGCTCTTGAAAGGCAACTTTCGAAATCTGTTGATTCCCTTGTGGATCGTGTCTATAGACTGGAGCACCTCAACTTCGATGAAGGGGTTGTAGCCGCCATTGAAGGGGAAGTTAAGGATGTTGTGGAATGGGCAATGGAAGCTCAACTTCTTAGACGATTCAAGGACCTACCTATTGCCGATATGAGATCTGCTCTTTCAGAAAAGATGTATGATGATGAAGAGCACAAGCATGAGGTCTACAAGAAGCTATATGAGGCACTTAAAGAATCAATTAAGTATGACAATTATGAACAGTACTTGATTGACATCAGGGAAAAGGAAGCTAAGAAGAAAAGGAGGGCCATAGTGTTGGAAACATTGCGGAAAGATCGTAAGGATCCTCCTCTACCTTCACCTCCAACGGGGGGTGCTGGAACGTCTGGAGCTAGAGAATCTTTTAAGACAACAAACACACCTCCACCACAACCACCATCATCACCGCCAAAACCTTCCAATCAATCAAGTCCTTCAAGAGAACGGAGTACTCAGAAGAAATCTGCTGCCTGGACGACGGTTGACTCATGGTTCACATCCGCATCCACCTCTATTCCTGATGATCAAATGATTCATGAAGAGTCGCATGTCATGGCAGAGTCGGAATCTGATAAAGATGATGCTTAAACCAAGCATATTCCTAAGCCATCAGAAGAACATTGGTTTGATGCTTACTTGACAGGTAAACGCCCTAGCTCATCCAGAGTTGCACCTTCAAGGGACACAATTCAAAGCTGTATTGTTGAAGAGAGACCTCCTACTCTAGAACCTACATGGTCCATCCCAGAGTCTGACTCGATTATTCCTGACAACAATTGGGTATCAACTATCACCAATGATTATGAAGTACCACCTGAAGACTCTCTTCTGCACTTCACTGGTGATATGGGAAGCTTCATTAGATGGTTTTGTGAACGGAAGAATATCTCATCTATATCTCCAAGAGATCTTGAAGGACAAGCTTATGAAATTGTCAAGGTCTTCCACTCAGATGCCAATCAACTCCAATACCAGATGGAAGAATGCCATAAGATGCTTAATGACCAAGTCAGTGAGCAAATTAGTCGCTTCAATGTTAACAAATCTCTTCCTCTTGGTGGTGAACCTGGTCAGATGACCATTCAGGCAGAATTCTTCTTCAATCATGACTTGGACTATCTTTGTGCTCGCTCTGCTGAAAGAAGACCAGCTCTATCAATTTCAAAGATGAAAGCTGCAACCTACTCTGATCAGGGGTTTGAACAGATGGTTCCTGATCAATTCTGGGCCGACGAAGAACGAAAGTATGACATTGCCGCATCATATGGTATTTCTCACTGGTGGTACAAAAAGAAGAACTTCTACATCGAAAGACATGGTGCTGATAAAAGACGCAACGATGTTCGATCCAAGCTGTAAATATTAAGTGTGGTTCGTGTAAAGATCTTCCCAATTTATGGATATGAGTATTTGAAGAAGATAGTCGTTAAAAGAGCAGACTTGAAAGAGTATACTATTGAAGAAAACGACTTCAAACATCTTCTGCCGAATGATTTCGAATATCTCTATCTTTTGAATATCCAAGGACACCTTGAGCATTTGCCTGTGCGTGAGAAAAAGGCCCTCTCTGCTGCTGTCACTCTTTGGATCAGGGGCCTAGTCATTCGAAAACGAGTTGAGGACTTTCAGCTTGGCATGGAAAGCTACCAAACCAGGATCAACCTTACAAGTCCACAATGGAATGCAACAGGGCATGAATTTCATCGCGAATACAAAGTCCTTGACACCCCTAGAGCTGTCATTTTCACCGACAGATTCGAGACTCGCATGCTTATGAGACTATGTGAGCTCTACAAATTCAGTGACGGAACTCTCAAATTGGTTGAAGAAGAACTAGACTCTAGAGTGAAAGAAATGAAAATTGCTATGAAATCGTGGGTAAAAACTACTTTCTGGACTGATGATGACTTAAAGCGGTGTGAAGATTTCATTGCTGCAATCAGGCGAAGACTCAAGACTCGAAGGATCTTCCGCAGCCTTGTAAGTTTTGTTGGTGGCAGACTTCGTGATGGTCATTACAAACTTCTTCAAAGAACTGAATGAAGACATCTTCTAGAAGTAGTTTCTGTTTTGTATTGATCTTGTGTATTATATGGTGTACAAACTATGAACAACTATAATGAATGTAATAGTGCTAGGTTGTGTTTTGTGGTTTCCCTTTTGTACAAAAAGGGAACTTCAGTCTTGTCCACTTTAATCTTATTAAACCAGACACATTTTTCTCCAACAAATGTTTTGTTTTATACATATTTAAATCACTTGAGATCCAAAATCTCAAAGGATTTGAAATTTTTGATCGGGGGAGAAAATGTGATATAAATATGAAAGATGATAAAAGATGACCATTTCAATGTGCATACTGCTCTCTCATATATGCTAAATTATTTTTCAAATCTCAAAGCATATATCAAGGGGGAGCATTTCTAATCAAAAAAAAAAAAAAAAAAAAAAAAAAAAAAAAAAAAAAGAAACCTTCAAGGTACAAAGATTTATATGTTTCATCACAAAATTCCTTGATTGTTTTTCATTTGGTTTCTGTATGGGGGTGTGATCAATTTGCTGGTTCCCTCTAGTATGTGCAAAACTCTTTTCAAATATCGAGGCACATATTGAGGGGGAGCAAACTTATGAAAACCTCATCCTTCCCAAAAATGCTTTATCTACTTGTCTTGATAAGGGAAGTGATGTTGATATCTTTTAGAAAATGAATTTCAAAGAAGATAACTCTTTCTCTTGCCTCCGTGTGCAAAACTATTTCAATCACTTGATGCACACGTTGAGGGGGAGCTCTTGTTCTAAAAATATCAAAAATAATTCAGGTACAAAATGCTTTGATAATACATCTTAAGTATCTGGATTGATTTTCAAATGGTTTTTCAATTGGTTCCAATGGCAGATGAACAATACCAAATAGACCGACCAACTTTACTTTATGTACGGTGATATAAGGATGATAAGGTTAGGTATGTGTTCCCATGATCCGCCAGAACCAGAGGGATCTACCCAGGGACTATCCACTAGTTAGTGTAGAGTTCTTAGGTATGATGATAAAAGGAGAAAAAAAATGAGATATGGGAAGTGTACGGACTGAGACTGAGTTAGTACTGGAATAAACCCAACAAGGTTCTAGCTATGAAGTCTCGGTAAGCACTGAAGGGGTTGAAGAATTAAAAATAATTGAATGAGAAAAGGGTGAAAACAAATAGCCCTCCATTTATTCAACCATAGGGCAGAAACCGGGTACAATTCATATGCTACTGATGGTAACATTGGTATTGAAGTCAAGACGTTATGGACCCAGTGACGCACTGCACTACAACTTCCCAAACCACTCAAGTTCCTCTTAAAAGGGCTTGTTTCATTCTCACGGGGAACCTACATAATCTATCGACTTTCTCTTAGAGATTGTTGATATTGAAGAAGGAGACCCTCTCCCTAGTCTCCGGCACAGGAACCAAATATGCACATATTGAGTCTAGAGCCACGAGATCATCAATAAATCTAATTAGGACACTTTCATTGAAGACTCTCTGTTTCACATAATGTGGAAAGAGAGATTTTATCTTGAGTCCTACGCATTATCCTTGTGGTATTGCCAGAACATCTGAGTGATATGCTAACATACTCACAATGAAGAGGGAAAGCCTTCTGGAGCCAACATCAAACAAGCTCCTGGTGGGTGGCATGTGAGATCTATCAAATAGATCAACCATGTGACAATTGAACAGAAACAATGGGGCGATTCAATCTTTTGAATCAATCCTGGTTCAGGTTATGGATTGACGGATACCTTTGAAATACCGGTCTTTGTGCTTAAAAACTCTTTTCTTTAGCAAATCGACCGTGTACGGATATTTCAAATCAAAAGGTGTTTTATGATTGATAATTGATGTTCATTAAAACCTTCGTTGTATTGCAAAAACAATTTCTATTGAGCAATACATGATTGTTTTTCAAATATCCTTTCATCAATCAGTGAATTTCTATTCGCTGGTTCACTCACTCCGTGTTGTCTTCTTTGAGTCGTTCCGGTTTGAGAACAGCTAGAGTAGCTGTGAAACCCTGTCAAGGAAATTCTTCAGAATTATACCTGATCACAGGCAGTACTTGTACTGATCAACGGGGAACCGTGGGCCGTGTACCTCAATTCAACGAAAGTGATCAAAGACACTTTCGTGCGCTTTATTTCTAAATGTTTTATGCAGGTACTCTCTACGTTTGCAGCTGATCAGAATGAAGTGGTCAATCCATAGCCGCATGCTCACTCAACACATTCATCTCGTAAGAAATCATGATTAAGGGATCAATGACTCTGATATTTTCACTCCATGCTTCTGCTACGCTGCTGTCAATATCATGAATCAACAAATGCTTCCGCTACTCTGATAAGAAGATTTCATGATCCAGAATGTGAGCATGTCGGTCCAATGTGTCTCGTTCTCATATGCTGGCAACACTTCAATGTTTGATGTTGTGCTTACTGTGCTTGATGATCTCAAATAATGCTCAAAGGTTATCATAGTGGATCAGACACTCAACCTCCATGAATTATTCATTTCAGTTGTTCAATGTTGTACTCTCCACAGATGCACTTAGTTTGATTACTTTGTTGAAGAGAAGTCTACGAGCTCAAGAATGAAGACTTACTAGAAAGCTAGGATTCACAATGTAATTTATGGGGTGACCTCCCTTATGAGGAGATTGTTAGGAATCTGAAATTCCATAAGTAAAAGAGTCGGTCACCCCAAATATTATCTAGCCAAAGTTAGCTCGCAGACTTGTCATTATTTACATTATTTATTAGATAAATAGTAGCATAGAATAGTTTAGTGCAACACCGTGGAGGAACGACAGGTCTTTACCCATTGTATCCTTGATCCACAGGCCGTCAGGAGGTCGTTTTGTTTGTAACCTATAAATACCCTCTACCTTGCAAGGTAGAGGGTTGGATGTTCTTTGGTAATCTAATATTCCACAAGTTTCTCTTTCTAGAATATCCCACTTTCTCTCTCTCTAAAATCATCTATACGCCTAAAGTGTTAATGTTATGATGTGTATGTGAAATCCAATATCTTACACTTAATTTCTACACTGGAAGTTTTGGGAGTTGAGATAGCATTAACCTTCCTATCACTATTGTTCATGGCTTTTAAGAGGTTATCTATCTTCCTATCCATCTTGGCTTGTTGTTGGTTAAAACGGTCCGAGAGCTTAGCTATTTGAGCTTCTTGGGATGCGACTAGGTGTTGCAACATCCCCTCAATGTTTTGTTGGTTAGGGCCGTGAGATGGGGGCCATGAGAAATCATTGGATGTGAATTCTTTGGTTTGTCCCTAATAAAAGTCGGGCTTGCCCTTCCATGCTTCTCGGGCGTCATTAAAAGTCCTAGGTCCGGGTGTTGTAGGGAATCTTCCTCCCATTCCATTAGTACGCGAGGATGCGTACTCAACGGAAGATTGTTAGGGGAATCTGGTGCAAGTACGCGTGTTATAAGGATCACTACACGGCTCACACGAGGAAGAAACTTTGTTCACATGGTGTGAAGACTTAGGATTTTTGTAGGAACTCATTAGGAATTTAACTTGATCTTCAAGCTCAAGCATCCTATGGTCGGAAGGTTGTGAGTCAATGGGAGGCAAGGAGATTGCCTTAACGGTTTTGGGCAACTCACGGGGGTCATTCCAACTTTCGTTGTCATAGAGAGCAAGGTCCTCTATTATACCCCATGATTCTTCCGCGGTGAGATCACTAAGTTTTCCACCGGCCGCTTGGTCAATGGATCGCTTGGTGGGGACGTTGACATGATCATAGAAGAGTTGTACTTGGAGCCAAAGATCAATGTCGTGATGAGGGACTTTATGGAGTAAGTCCTTGAATCGAGTCCATGCTTCGTAGAGAGATTCACCTTGACGTTGTTGGAACATCAAGATATCATTCCTAAGCTTAGTGGTTCTCCCTGGTGGGAAAAATTGAGCAAGGAAGCGAGAGGTGAGATCATCCCAATTTGAGATGGAGCCGGCGGGAAGTCGCTCAAGCCAATTACTAGCTTGGTCCCGTAGAGAGAATTGGAAGAGACGCACACGCGTGGTCTCCCGAGTAGTAGCATCGAGGTTGATGGAATCGACAATTTTAAGGAAATCTTTAAGATGCTGATTAGGATCTTCGGAACGAAGTCCATGGAATGCACATCCGTTTTGCACCAACCGAATGGTGTCGGATCGCAGGGCCGTAGTTTGGGCTTGGTCGGGAAGCTCAATGGTGTTCCTATAGCCTAGGTGGCTTGGTCTCGAGTATTCACCAAGAGTATGGCCTCTTGGCGGGTCATTTGGTGGTAGGTTGATGAATGGTGGTTGGTTATCACCTTCCATGATGAAAAGTGATGGGGTTACTAACAAAGGTCACGAAGAAGGGGGATAGACTAAGAGAAAGCTAAAAATTGGGAAAAACGCTTACTTGATAGGAATCAAGCAAGGAAACCTAAACGAGGTGGACTCCTAACTAGCTATTCTATTCCCCGGCAGTAGCGCCAAAAACTTGATAATGCTACACGCGTCGTTCGGGGTCAAAGGAACTTCCTTTTCGTCGAGCAAGTTTTTCAACACCCTAGGCAGTGAACCTAATCATTGTAGTGTAGTATTAGGGTAACCCATGGGAATTGATATCGTTCTCTAGGGGAATAGGAATGTTAGTGAGAAGTTACTACGCTAAGGTTGGGGTTGAGGAAGATTATTTTTTATCTTTTTATGTTTTTAGGAAATGGAAAGGTACGAATCTTGGGGTATTGGATTTGGGGGTTGGTATTTCTACCGATTTCTCTATTCGTCTAATTATCTAATCTAAGGTGTATGTAGTCTATGTCTAATTATTGTGTGCTCGTATGATGATTTAAAGATGTGTTTACTTAGGTTTTATTACTCCGTAATTATCTCCTATTGATGGTTGAATTGTCATGTCCTTATTCTTAATCGCGTTGTGTGTCTAAGGTCGTAGGGTATGCGTTTATCCCTAACTTTTTGAAACTACCAAAGGTTATTGCCTACAAAATCTCTAGGATTTATAAACTTAACACTAAGGTACTCTTCGGATGGTTTAGCCTACAATGACTCTAGGTACTATAAACTAAGGTTCACAAAGATTAATCAAGCATTAACTACACAACGGATGATATATCGCAATACTAGATCATTAACAATTAAGATAAGAGACAACCAATCAATATTCAATAATTAAGTTTCATATTCCCTAAGCAAACACACAAGTAAATTAGCCGGACATGGAAAACTTGTAAGCACACACACAATTAATTGAAGACATAATTAAATTAATGAAGTAAAACACTTATCTTGATGTAAGATAGGGTATGGAACCCTAAAATACTGTACAAGACAGCCTTGGTTCGTTTTAGGTTTTTACTCCAAAAGACTACACACTGAAAACTAAAAAAATTCGGATTCTATATATAAGATTACACATGCGACGACGTCACCCTTTGATTTGTGACGCCATCGGGTCGCTGTTATTAGGGTTTCGTCTTGGCCATGTTAGTCTTGCGACGGCGTCACCTTATGCTTGTGACGCCATCCCCTTCAGCCTCTGACGTCGTCTGGATCAAATCTAGGCCGCATGAGTTGCGACGCCCTACTCTTTTAAAACCTGAAGCCGACACTTGTAAATGAGCAATTTGGCTACTGAGTCGTCACAAAAGTTGTCTGACGGCATCACTAGTTGTGCCTGACGCCGTCACCTTCAGTTCCAGCAGCCTGAGTGTCTCAATTCTTGACTTTGGCCATTTTCTTCGTATATTCACGCCTTTTCGTCCGAATAAGTGTCATTCCAGCATTTTGCCTTCAAGATACCTAAAAAGTGAAAAGGAACGATCTTAAGTAATACGGTTACAAAAGTGATTAAATAAGGGCTTAAACGACCCCTCAAAAAGGTACATTTTAAAACCTTATCACTCCCAGTGCTTCCGGTACTACCAGTGCTTCCTGTTCTTCTGGTCTTCTTGACAGGAACAGCTGAAGTCTTTTTATCCATAAAACCTACCTTACCTGCATTCACTACTTCTTGATATCAAAGATACGTTGGAAGACTTTTGATTGCGTCAATGAGAAGGCAGTCCAGTAACACTGCACCTTGCTTCTTTGTTGACGAGTCCTTAAATCTGCCAATGTTTAATGTAGGCTCATACAACACAGAGTGGTTCTTGGGGTCATTAATTCTCAAGGGGATGTCCCAATTTTTCCCGAGAATATTCTGAATCAACAGCTTCGTGTATCTGATAAAAGGAACCTTTGTCCCAGGCTTCTTGAGGTGGGACATCATATCTTCCCATATCAGGCTTGCAAAGTCTATATGCTGTTTTTTGACCATCCCCTAGAAGGTTTGTAGGTGCATGAATTTAGGATGGTCATGACCGCTGTCTCCTCTAGATACAGACTCGGCGATCATGATGTACAATATCCTCCACGGTTGAGGAATGTTCTTTAGATCGAACATGGAGGGCTTGGTAATGACTCCAATAGCTTCATCATAGCCAATGTTGACCATGAATTGCATTGTAGCCTCTTCATTTGGAATTGCTACATAATCGGCAGGTTGAATAGCAGGCAGAAGAAGAATTGTTCAAAGATCTGCTACCGTGACGGTGACTTCCTTATCATTAAGAGTCACAGTGACATCATCTTGACCATCAACCTTTTTCATCGTGTGCCAGAATTGATGAATGTAGATTTCTGGTATAGTTGCTGAGTTGGTGAGCATGTTACTGTAAGGATGAGTTTTGAGGATATCCAAAGCTACTCTGCATGATGATTACGAGCAAGTGAAGTTCTCAAAATCGACCTTGAGATTGTTCTTTCCAATCATCTTGTTGTAATCAGTTGGGAAGATATCATTCAATGTGAGTTCATTTGGTGCGTTGACATTTTCCATGATGACGTCCATTTCGTGATCTGAAAGGTATTGAGACAAAAAAACCAACATATCGAAAGACATTACGTTAGTCAAAAGTTGATTTTATTGTCCAATTGTTGAAGTTGTTATGTTTATGAATGTTACGAGTCCAAAGTCACATATTGTCCAATAGTCCAAAGTTGACGTGATAAGTTACGTGAGTATGTTAATTTTGAATGTTAAAGTCCAAAGTTTACTTATTCACACAAAGTTTTAACTTTTGTAGCTTATTAGTGACATTTTGGTTTTGTAACATTATGAGTAACTTATTAAAAGTTTGTACGCGTAACATTTCAAAAGTTAAGTTACAATTTTGGCTTAGGCGTAAGCAGTTAAGCTTATGCGTAAACAGAGTAACCTTAAGCGTAGGAATAAGCTTATGCGTAGGAAGCACCCTTAGGCGTAAGGAAGGCTTACGCATAGGAGTGGACTCTTAGCATAAGGCTTACGCGTAAGCTTAGGTTAAGGACTTACGCGTAAAAGTAAGCCTTAGGCGTAGAAATCCAAGTTTACGCATATCCTTCACAGGATACGCGTAGTCCATTGTAGACCCTTATGCGTAAGAGTTACGCATAAGATTTCTCTTATGCGTAACATCTACGCATAAGGTGTTCCATAAGCTTAAGCCATGACACCTTTTTCTGATCCTTGAACACGTAGAAGCCTATAATAGATTTACCATAACACTCATATTAACATTTTATTCAAACACTTTCAACATCACATGAAATCACAAGTTTACGCGTAAGACAGTTTTATGCGTAGTCATAAACCCTAGCATTTAAATCCTACGAGTAAGCAATTTAACCATGGGAATTTAACCAAACATTTTTTGGGATATCTTAGAAGCTAAATTAGTTGTTTTCAACAAGTTTTAACACCAAATATACCCAGAATTAAGAGTACCCAATTTCTACGCGTTTATAAACCCTAAAGCTTAATTCTTCAAATTTGTTGATTCTGGGCATGATTCAAAGGTGTTAAAGCTCAATTAAACATGTAACAAACATTTCCTAAGCATCTAATTATCCTCAAACACTCACAAGTGATAACGCCTAAATCCACGCATAAACCCTAATTTTGACAAATGGTTAAAAACAGTTTATGGGTTGGATTTTTTGTTAGAAATAGGTTTAGGATTGATATTAAAACCTTTTAAAACTGCCCATTTCACAAGAAACATCATTATCCAATATCATGTTTATACGCTAATGAGTTTGAACACAAAATCACTCATATCATGAAATCTAACCGTTGAAATCGTTTAAGATTAAAAACCTATGTTTGTAACGATGATTAGATGCAAAAACAACTTACAAATTCAGATTATGAAGCACGTATTTGAGGTTTTAATCTTATGCGTGGATGAAGTTTGGTAGAATATTAATGAGGGTAGTAAATGTGTAAGTAAGGTTAGGTGGAGTTTTTGTTAAAAATAAGTTTTCCCTTTTGACAAGTATAGCCCCTCCACCTCAATCATTTACAACCAAGACCCATAACATCCACTTTGGTTAAGCAAAACGTAATTGTTTGGAAAGAAACTTGACGACACACCCCCTCGACTTTAGAAATGATGAAATTTTACAAATTTGAGTCCGAGGAGTGTGTAAAACAAGAAATGTATCCACCAATTTTAAAGAAACAACCAATTAAGGTAACACGCAAGTACAAGGTTTTATGAAACTAAAAAATATTTACATTCTACCCCTCAACACTTGTTCGGGAAAAATAAATGAAAGTTTTGAAAGAACAAAGTGTTGACGGAAGATTTGTACTTGCAATGTTTGAGAGAATTAAGATAGAAGAATATTTTTGAATTTTATTTGATTTTAAATTTTTCTATTTTGTTTTTGAAAAGTTTATGTACAAAAGATGTTTTGGTGTTTGACTGGTTTTAAGATTATGTTAAAAGTTCGTCCAGTTCCTTTGGAGTCAAACACCGCATGCCAATCCGGTGGATCAAATCAGTAAACCTAGCAAGAGCTAAGGATTTGGTGAGAAGATCCGCCAGTTAGTGTTCAGTACCCACAAAATATAATTCAACGGTACCCTTTTCCACATGATCTTTGATGAAATGATATCGAAGATCGATGTGCTTAGACTTTGAATGTTGAGCGGTGTTGCACGAGATCGTAATAGCACTTCGATTGTCACAGTACACTGGGATAGTGTCAAATACGTAACCATAGTCCTTGAGTTATGTTCGCATCCAAATGACTTGAGCACAACACGCCGACATGGCTACATATTCTGCTTCTGTTGAGGACAGCGATGTACAATCTTGCTTTTTCGATTGCCATGACACCAATTTATCACCAAGGAGTTGCAAACCACCTGAAGTGCTTTTCCGAGAATCTAAGCAACCTGCGTGATCAGCGTCTGAAAAAGCTATTAGTTCAAAACCAGAATCCTTCGGATACCAGATCCCCAAATTAATGGTTCCCTTTATGTATCGGAGGATTCTTTTAGCCTCAGTGAGATGACGTTTAGTTGGTCTTGACTGATAACGGGAGCAAAGATATACATAAAATACAATGTCAGGTCTACTGGCTGTTAGATACATGAGAGACCCAATAATACTTTGGTATTTGGTAGGTTCAACCAATTTCCCATGCAAATCAGCATCCAATTTGTTGGTATGTGCCATTGGTGTGGCATAGGTATCACAGCTTTGCATTCCATGTTTGTTTATAATTTCAAGAGAATATTTGGACTGACTTAAGAAAATACCACGGGGTGATTGATGAACTTGAAGTCCTAAGAAGAACGTAAGTTCACCCATCATTGAAATTTCAAAATGTGTTTTCATAAGTTTTGAAAAAGCATTTGAGTACTTTTTATGGGTTGACCCAAAAATGATGTCATCCACATAAATCTGAACGATTAAAATGTGTGCCCCGTTATATTGTATAAACAGTGTTGGGTCGACCGATCCTTTGACAAATTTATGGGATAGAAGAAAGCATGATAACTCATCATACCACGCCCGAGGGGCTTGTTTGAGACCGTAGAGAGACTTATGTAGTTTGTAGACGTGGTTAGGGAACTCTGGATCAACAAATCCTTTTGGCTGACTAACATATACCGTTTCCTTCAGTTTACCATTCAGAAAAGCGGTTTTGACATCCATCTGATAGACCGTGATGTTCATGTGAGCCGTGAATGCCAGAAAAATCCGTACAGCCTCAAGTCTAGCAATCAGTGCAAATGATTCCTCGAATTCAATCCCCTCTTCTTGTCTATAACCCTTAGCCACCAGACGTGACTTATTTCTGATAACCGTACCCTCAGCATCTAACTTGTTTTTTCAAATCCATTTAAGACCAATGGCATAGACCCCTATTGGTCGTTCAACCAATTCCCATACTTCAAGACGTTTAAACTGATTTAGTTCTTCTTGCATGGATTTAATCCAGTTTTCATAAGTCATTGCTTCTTTAATGTTCTTGGGTTAAGATTGACAAACGGTAAGTGCATAAATGCAATGTTCACCGTCAGTCTGAAGGCATTGTCTAGTTACGACTGGTTGATTCGGGTTTCCAATAATGTTCACAAGAGGATGGTCTTTAGTCCAACGATGTGTGAAGGGTTGATGTTGATATACATTATGCAAATTACGTGGATTCAAATGGCTTGTAGATGATTCCGCAACATCTGAAGTTGCAGTTTCATTAGCGAAAGGGTTAAAGAACGCATTTGGATCATAATCTGCGGGTGTAGGTACATCATGATTCAGAAGATCATCAGTTGTTTCAGCATCATTGGATGTGTTTTGTTCAGCTGTTGTTGTAGAATCAATTGGAGGTGCGTCAGCAACAGTTGTTGTTGTTTCAGGTGTATCAGGGATTGGATTATTATCAGGTTGAGCAGCGGAAACATTTGATATATATGGAGCATGTTCATCAATATCACCACTAAACAGAGGAGCAAATAGCTATTCCATTTGACGACGAGTAAGATGTAAGCTTGGTTCAGCTGATGATGGGGTTTGGGGGAAGTTTAGACGGTTATGTCCGGGTTCCAATCTGTTCTGCTCAGAAGCCATTTATGTAAGCTCGTCAAAATTAGCGTGAATTGTTTCCATAATCTCCCTTGTACGACGATTCCAGATTCGACATCCTTTAGAGTTTTCACAATATCCAACGAAGACTCCGATGTCTGCTTTAGCCTTGCGCTTTCCAAAATCATCACGATCATTATTCGGGTAACAAAGAGAGCCAAATACATAAAAATGTTTGAGATTTGGTTTGCGGTTATGGATAAGCTCATAAGGTGTTTTGTTGTGGCGTTTGGTTATCATAGAACGGTTCTGAGTGTAGCATGTAGTTGACACGGCTTCTGCCCACAAGTAATCTAGAAGTTTTGCATTTATCAACATCGTTCTTGCAGCTTCCACTAACGTACGGTTTCGTCTTTCAACAACTCCATTTTGTTCTGGTGTCCGTGCAGTTGATGTTTGATGCTCAATTCCCACTTTCTCATAGTATTCACGATGAGTTTGATTCACAAATTCAGTTCCTCTATTTTTTCTGATTTGTCTAACTGTATTCCGGAGCTGAACTTAAATTTTCATGAGAAAGGTGATGATCATCTGTGGAGCTTGATCTTTACTTCGAAGAAAATAAACCCAAGTCCATTTTGATTAGTCATCAACAATTACTAGAATATAGCGTTTGCCATTAATCGTCTGCACACGCATCGGGCCACACAAGTCCATGTGAAAAAGATGAAGCACATGCTGAGAGCTGTGTTCCACCTTTAAAGGAAAATGAGCACGAGTGTTTTTCCCTTGTTCACAAGCTGAGCATAGATGATCTTTAGAATACCGAGATCTTGGAAGACCTTCAACAAGTTTGTATCGTGCAAAATTGGTTATGGTTTGAAAGTTCAAGTGTGAAAGTCGACGGTGCCATAGCCAAGATTTTGTTGATGTTGCCTTAGAAAGTAGACAAATGGGAGATGAAGCAATCATGTCTTGCATGGATATTGTGTAAAGACTTGATGTGCGAGTTCCAAACATGAGATCGTTTCCTTGTAGATCACGAATAAAACAAGTTTTCTCCCTAAAAGCAACTTCTAAATCACCATCACAAAATTGACCAACTGAAAAGAGATTGTGACCGATACCTTCCACATAATAAACTCTGCTAATTACGATGTTCCCATTGATGTAATCTTCGTAGCCCATGATAGCTATGAAGTGATCATTCCCGAACCTGAAAGTGCCGATGAACTTTGAGACAAAGTTTGATAACATTTTGAGATTGCCTGTCATGTGTCGGGAACATCCGCTATCAACAATCCATAGGATGATCTGTATCACCTGCATTACATACAGACGACATAGGTGGAATAGAAGTAGAGGTGGAACTCGAATAGTTAGAGGGTTCCGTTATAGTTACAGTTGAAACACACATGTTAATGATTTTAGGAATCCATTTAAATCCTGGTATGTTTTGTAACCATCTCTGCCAAGTCCAACTAGTCTTTGCTTTGGTCTTAGTGAATGCACTAGGTGATAATTTCTTCCTAGGAGGTAAAGTGGGTTCTATGGGTACATCAATGACAGTTGCAGAAACACTAGAAGGCGGAGACTTAGAAGTATTAGTGGGCCTAGAGGTATTCCGTTTTCTACTATGCCGCTTGCGAGATAAGATAGACTTAGCAACACATTTATCATGACAACCACAAAACATGCTTTTACGACAACCAACACAAGATGCTTCAAACAAAACATTCAGAGTACTTAAATGTTCAGCATTCGTTACATCACTTTTGCTATTACATTTGTCTAACGCAATGTCTAAAGTGGGTGCAACATGAGTTTTATTCAAAGTCCTAAGGTGTTCTTCTACTTCAGAGGTCTTTATTGTTCTTCTCTTATGTTGCAACTTCCTATTCTTCCTGGTTTTGCTCTTAAGCTGTGAAGTGCTAACGTTAGGAAAAGAGGCAACTATTCCTATTTCAGTGGAAGGAAGCACATTAGTATCTTGTGGTTTGTCATTAGGCATTCTAGTGTCAATTTTAAACATTCTTGGGGCAAGTACTTTTGTGTTACTAATCTTGTCTTGCTTAAGTTTTACCAACTCCGCTTTCAAGTCACTGATAGTGTGTAACAAATCTTGATTTTCAGAGTGAGTGTTTCCATTATTTCGTAAAACTTCTTTGGTATATGCAAGATGATCATCAACATCTTTTGACGCTTTAGCACGCGTCTTTTTGAGCAAATCAAATATGACACCATATTATGTTTTGACTTTGGCAATTTCATGTTCATATTTTGAAATTTGACATTTTAAAGACACGTTTTCATCATCGAGTTGTTCTATTTTTGGATCAAAAGATTTTGCACGCAACTGGTTGATTTTGTTTTGCAAAGCAAGTTCTCGATTTTGACAATCTTTTTGACACCATTGAAGACGACATTTTGCATTCGAAAGCTCATTTAACAACCGCTAATTTTCAATTTTTAAAGGCTCGATTTGTGACACATTATCGCTATTCTCAACATTATCAACAGAATCAACAACAATATAATCAAATGCATATGCAACAGTATGTAATAACACAAAATTTATGGTATCTGCACAGATAACATCTTCCAAGAGTCGGTCAACATGATTTCTTAACATTTTATTTTTATGTTTAGTATTTGAAATCAATGTTTCTGTTTGCTCGAAAATTGTTTTCATAAGACCAATCTCCTTCTGAAGATCCCGTTCCCAATATATTGCACACATTTTCAAATTTCGAACATGGGGTAAAAGTCTTTTCTGAAAAATATCTCTTTGATTTCACGCATGTGGTGATTGAAAATGTTCAGCTTGTATTTCAGATTTAACTTCAATTTCACGTTCCAAAAGTTTGATGTCAGACATGAATGTATCAAAATATTTAAGAATTTGACATCTGTCGGGTAATGATTTTAACATTGTGTTGGGGACCATCATTAGAAGATGACTCGGGAGTTGGTGTGATAACCTAAGGTGTGTTAGAATTATCCTGTTGTGTGACGAAAGTTATGGCTTTTGAATAGTCAAATGGTATGTTATAAACAACATTTTCCAATTTTAAGCGACTCTCGTCTTCTGCATCTAATTCCTCAGCATGATTGTATTCAACAACACTCATAATAGAATCATCAATTCTATGTTCTGCACTGTAAACTTAAGGATTTGGTTTGAATGCTCTATGTGAAAAACTTGGTTGGTAATCAGCAAGAATTGGTCCATATCTATCTGGATTTGGTTTAAAAGAAAACTTTTGAATTGTTGTGATTGACTCACCATGTTTGTAAACAACATTTCAAAATTCTTTGATTTTTTGTACTCACAAAACTGTTTGTACTCACAAAACTGTTTTTGACTCCTCGAATGCTTTTTGTACTCACAAAACTGTTTTTGACAAGTTAATGACTCAAACTTGGCTTTTTGAGTTTCCAAAGTGAGAGCGTTAAGTTGTTGTTTATAATCAAATTTTAGTTGTTCTATTTGGGAAAGCAATGCATTCTTGGATGCAACTAGATCACATATCTGTTTTTCCAAAGATTTTTCATTTTGGTAAGATTTAGCAAATGCGACTTCAAAACCTTTTTCACGTTTCTCTTTAGTTTCAAAAATGTTGAGTTGGAACTTATAGCATTCATTATCCTTAGTCAACAATGCAATTTTATCTTGATGTCATTGCACTTTTCTAGTTGAGATTGGGTGGTCTGAATTAAGTTGGTCATGAGCTCAAGATCTGGATTAGACAAAGGTTCATCTTGTTCAACTAGAATCTCAACATGATCATTATTTAGATCCTCAAATATGACCACGGAGTCAACTTCATTATCAATATTAACAATAAGGTCATATTGATCGTCAAATATAACTATGGGATCCATTTGATTATCGTCGGAATGAGATGTAGAAGATTCATGTTGAACACTTTGAGCTTCGTCGGATGCAGATGTTGGCGGAGATATCAGATCATTAATGAGTATATTTTGATCCGGTACCTGAGACAAGCCATCAGTGTCATACACTGGGCCTGTGTCACTCATGTGGAGCTCTTGCATGTTTGCCATTAACATCACCGCTGCATTGGCTTGCAAGTCCTCCATGTCATCATCAGAATTAGCATCAGCCATGAAGCTCTGTTCCTTGTTGGTAAGTGTTCCACCAGCTTCATCTTTAAGAGCCAAGAGTAAAGCCTCTTTGTGATAAGCGCTGCCTCTTGTTCTTGGCTTTGGGCATGCACTAGCCAGATGACCCTTCTCATTGCAGTTGTAGCATCGGAGACCATTAACCCCAGTCTGAGCATTTCCCTGATCAACCACTTGAACCCATTGTTATGGAGCACCCATGTTATTCCTTTCATTAACATTAAACCCTTGACCACTACTCATCTGATGACCATTTCAACGATTCTGAACCTCAACTCGTCCATTGTTAACAACAACTTGATTTCTTGTGTTTGATGAGGTGCGAATGCGCTTTTTGGATTTGTTAGCAAATCGACCGAAGGCTCTTGCAATCATTACAAATCCTTGATTCAATGCATCGAAGGCTTCTGCATCCTCATTTGATTCACTGTAGAGTGCTTGATCATTGTTGTTGTTGTTGTATGTAACCAATTGAGTTTCTTGTGATTGTTGCTGTGATGGATCATATGGTGTTATCTGAGCAGTTGGTTGTGGAGGATTTGTGAAAGCAGTTGGCAAATTCGGAAATTGAGGATAACATGCTTGAGTGTACAAAGAAAGAGTTTGATTATCCAGGAGTGATGGCAAAGCAGGGACTCTACGGATGATTCTGTCTTTCTCTACTTCCTGTTGATGGTGCTTCAAATAGTCATACAACAATCCGTATGTAGCTTGATGAAGATTCTTCGCTTGACGGATGAATGTAACATACTTCTCCCAATCAGGACCAAGACAACTCAGGAACTTTGTGTTGATTGCAATCCTTGGCATAATGATATTATGTTTATCCAAGTCATTGATGATGTCTGAGAACCGATGATGGTATAACTAAATACTACTTAACATAAAAGAACTACGACTACGAGCTTTCTAACGATTACATATACTTGAGGTGACCGACTCTTTAATACCTGGAATTTCTAATTCCTAACAATCTCCCCCTAAGGGAGGTCACCTCAATCATGTACCAAAATTACATTGAATACAAATAGATATTACATTAAAAATTGTTCTTGCATTCTTGATGTAGTCCTTTGCTTCTAAGCTCGTAGTCATTGATTCTTCACATTGCATGTTTGGTTACTTCAAGTGGAGGTCTTTTACTGATCCACGTGATAATAATTTTGAGCCATCTTTTGAGATCATCATCTATCAAAAATCACTAAGACATCCTTTGTGGTGTTGTGACTTTAGGACCGACATGCTCACATTCTGGATCATGATATCTTCTCATCAGAGTAGCGGAAGCATTTGTTGAATCATGATATTGGCAGCAGCGTAGCAGAAGCTTGGAGTAAAAATATCAGAGTCATTGATGCACTAATCATGATTTCTTTGAGTTGAATGTGTTAAGTGAGCATGCGGCTATGGATTGACCGCTTCATTCTGATCAGCTGCAAACGTCGGGCGTACCTGTATACAACAGTTAGTAATAAATCGCACGAAAGTGTCTTTGATCACTTTCGTTGAATTGAGGTACACGGCCCACGGTTCCTCGTTGATCAGTACATGTACTGCCTGTGATCAGGTATAATTCCAAAGAATTTCCTTGACAGGGTTTCGCAGCTGCTCTAGCTGTTCTCAAACCGGAACATCTCAAAGAAGACAACACGGAGTGAGTGAACCAGCGAATTTTAAGTCCACTGATTGATGAAAAGAGATTTGAAAAACAATCGTGTATTGCTCAATAGAAATTGTTTTTGCAATACAACGAAGGTTTTATTGAAAATCAATTATCAATCATAAAAACACCTTTTGGTTTGAAAAATGAGTACACGGTCGATGTGCTGAATAAAAGAGTTGTTAAGCACAAAGACCGGTTTTTCAAAGGTATCCGTCAATCCATAACCTGAACCAGGATTGATTCAAGAGATTGAATCGCCCCATTGTTTCTGTTCAGTTGTCACATGGTTGATCTATATATAATAGATCTCACATGCCACCTACCAGGAGCTTGTTTGATGTTGGCTCCAGAAGGCTTTCCATCTTCATTGTGAATATGTAAACACATCACTCAGATGTTCTGGCAATACCACAAGGATAATGCGTAGGACTCAAGATATAATCTCTCTTTCCACATTGTGTGAAACAGAGAGTCTTCATTGAAAGTGTCCTAATGAGATTTATAAATGATCTCGTGGCTCTAGACTCAATTTGTGCATATTTGGATCCTGTGCCGGAGACTAGAGAGAGGGTCTCCTTCTTCAATATCAACAATCTCTAAGAGAAAGTCGATAGATAATGTCGGTTCCCCGTGAGAATGAAACAAGTCCTTTTAAGAGGATCTTGAGTGGTTTGGAAAGTTGAAGTGCAGTGCGTCACTGGGTCCATGACGTCTTGTCTTCAATACCGATGTTACCATCAGTAGCATATGAATTGAACCCGGTTTCTGCCCTAAGGTTGAATAAATGGAGGGCTATTTGTTTTCACCCTTTTCTCATTCAATTCTTTTTAATTCTTCAACCCCTTCAGTGCTTACCGAGGCTTCATAGCAAGAACCTTGTTGGGTTTGTTCCAGTACTTGCTCTGACTCAGTCTGCACTCTTCCCATATCTCACTTTTCTCCTTTTATCATCATACCTAAGGACTTCTACACTAACTAGTGGATTGTCCCTGGGTAGATCCCTCCGGTTCTGGTGGATCATGGGAACCAATACCTAACCTTATCATCCTTATATCACCGTACATAAAGTAAAGTTGGTCGGTCTATTTGGTATTGTTCATCTGCCATTTGGAACCAATTGAAAACCATTTGAAAATCAATCCATATACTTGTGATATATTATCAAAACATTTTGCACCTGAGTTGTTTTTGATATTTTTAGAACAAGTGCTCCCCCTCAACATGTGCATAAAATGTTTGAAATCGTTTTGCACACGGAGGCAAGAGGAAGAATTTAATTCTTTGATTACCTTTTTCTAAAAGATATCAACATCACTTCCTTGATCAAATCAAGAAGATAAAGCATTTCCAGGAAGGATGAGGTTTTCATAAGTTTGCTCCCCCTCAATATGTGCCTCGAGGTTTGAAAAGAGTTTTGCACATACTAGAGGGAACCTGCACATTGAGATAAATGATCACGTTTCAAATCATAGGTTTAAGATTACAACAAGCTTAAAAATATAATTTTTTTTATTTTATTTTTTTTTTAGTTTTTTATAAAAACCCTCTTTCTCTTTTGTTTACCAAATAACAGTAAAAGTCCGTTATTGGGCCAAAATTTTCTTTCTTGTCTCGGTACAAAATGGTATTAATTTAATTTTTTCAATAAACCGTAATTTAACAAAAGTTTTCTACATGTACGTACAAAATAGTTACCTCAAATTTCAGAATTTTAGGCTAGGAATAGTCAATTTTGTGAAAGTATTAGTTCAGTGTTAAGAGGAATTTTCGAAAGTTTTAGTTAAATTTAGATATTCTCTAGTGTTTAGAGTTTACTAAACTATTAACACTAGCCCCCTCTTACACACTAAATTTAACCTAAATTTGACTATTAAGCCATTTACCAAAATATTCCTACATGTACGACAGGAAGGGTGTACACTGTTTGCTAAAGTTTAAAAGTTACGTGTACAACTCCCCCTCGTAGATAGAATTTGGATACTAAACTTTGCACTAGTAAATAGAGTTACACGTCCAAGGGAGATCA
>BPTQ01000005.1:116779732-116845575 GCA_019973895.1 Chrysanthemum seticuspe
AGATACGGAAGGAGGAAGTCTTACTCTCTGTACGATACAAACTTTTTAACTAAGAGTTAGTCAAGTTTTGGTTGGTCCCTCTCTGTTCGAGCAGATTACTGAGTTGACGGAAGATGAGTTTGTAGCCTTAGTGTTGGTTTCGAAGTGTTCAGTATGGGAACCCATTACCATTAGTGTTTGAGTAAGGACTAGGATACAAGTTTGTTCGACTACGACTACGTGTGCACCTATTGAAGTAGTTAGTTGATCGAGAAGACTAATCAGTTTTGTACTTAAGAGAAGGTGTTTGGTTGGTTTTGAACTGATTGAGAATCAATTTTTCAAACATAGCATGTCTCTCATTCTGAAGGAGGAAGGCATAGAGTTGCTCATAGTTTGTATTCTTCAATCCTTTAGTAAGTTTCACAGCGGTGACAAACTTGTGCCATTCGGGATTCATGTTGTTCACAAATTTTGAGTTCAGCTGAATGTTAGGCATAGTCATTCTGATGTTCCTCATGTCATTCACCAACTTATGAAATCTCACATAGTACTCATACACACTCTCATCTGGCTTCATCTTGAAGTGTTCAAATTCGTCATAGAGTTGTGATTCTCTGTCTTCCATAGTTAATTCTGAACCTGAGAGAAGCATCTTGACATTATCCCATACTGCCTTTGCTTCGGTGTTGTGATTGATCAGCTTGTAGATGTCTTTAGGAAGACCTTGAAGAACAATGTTAGAAGCCCTGATATCTGCATCGAATCTCTTTTTGTCCTTATCATCAAGCTCATCATACATTTTAGGTCTGTCCATTCCGTAAATAGGAGTTCCATCTTCATTAGTATCAAGTATATCTCTAGTCGTCTCAACTCGATACGGTCCTTCATCAATTGATTTGAGAATGTTGACACCATTTTCCTTTCCAAGGCAGTACAATCTGATTCGTTGAGCCCAAGAATCGTAGTCAGTTCTGTCAAGCATGGGTGGACGAGTATCTGAGCCAGCTGCTTGAACATCCTCGGCAACAGTGGAGATGATAGTAGGAACGTTGGTAGACATGTTACCAGATTATACGGGATTTTATAACTCTATGATTAAACCGGGAAATAGAATCTTTCACGGGATTTTACTAAATCAAGAGAAAACCGTAAACAATCACCCAAGTCGCTAGAAGAAACTGCATCAAATCGCTAACACCTAATTCGCTACACTCCCAAGTCGCTAGAGTCCCAAGTCGCTAGACAAATGCAAGTCGCTAAGTAGTAATTCGCTAAGCCTCAAGTCGCTAGCAAAATTTTGGCAGCAATTCGCTACTCAAGTCGCTAAAGATACAAGTCGCTAAATAGCAACTCGCTACAGACCAAGTCGCTACCTCCAAGTCGCTACCTGTGGTGGAAAGTCGACTACTTGTACTGTAAGTCGCTAGTTCTAAGTCGCTAGGTCCAAAACTGTAACTCGCTACAAATTTGTAAAGCAAGTCGCTAAGAAGAAAGAATTCCGTGTGTTAAGTCGCTAGCAAGAAAAACTCATAAACATCACTTTTCAATCCAAAAACAACCCAACCAAGATGATTCAAGCTTACCAAATGAAAACCTAAACACTTGTGATGATTCTAAACATAAAAGTACTAACAAAATCCAAGCTTTAACACAAGAAGTCAACCAAATGATGCAAAAACCACTAAACTTTTTCAAACTCAAAAACCACCTAAAAACCACTAGAAATCCAAAGATGTGTAAGATATGATCTAACCTGGCTCTTGATACCAATTGTAAGATATTAGTTATCACATACACATCAAACCATAACACAAAGTGGCGTATGAATGAGGTTCTAGAGAGAGAAAGTTAGAGGTTTAGGGAACTTAGTGAGAGAAAGTGAAAGATATTATTATGAGCTCCAACTCTCTACCTTGGGAGGTAGAGAGTATTTATAGTCTTACATAAATCGCCACACATCGGGCTGTGGATCAGGCATACAGTGGGTAAAGACCCGTCCGTCCTCCACGGTGTTACTTAACTAAATACTACTTAACATAAAAGAACTACGACTACGAGCTTTCTAACGATTACATATACTTGAGGTGACCGACTCTTTAATACCTGGAATTTCTAATTCCTAACACCTCTTGATTGAGTTCAGTGCCTCCCATTAGAAGATGAATGTGCTCCCACATTGCTTTAGCAGTCTTCTGAGCATCAACACTACGAAGTATCGAATTGGGTAATCCCAAAAGGATATATTGCATTGCAATTTCATCTACCTCTAAGTGAAGAAGTTGGTCAGTAGTAAGTTGATCAAGACCGACAACATTGGTAACATCATCTCTTGGTGGATTAGCATTCGGATCTCCAGGTATAGTGATAGTATGCATCTGAAAAAGACCTTCAAGGATGACCTTCTTCAAAAACTTACCATGTGGCTTCTTGAGATCACAAAACATAAAGAACCTTATCACCCATTGATCGTAGTTTCTATGAGTGAGCATTGGAGGTCTATCAAGGGATCCATCTTCATGAATGGATTGTTGGCTACTTAAAGCTTCACACATCTTTGCAAACCAAGAAGGTTCTTTCTGTGTTGTTACATTCATAGCATACTTGCCAGGAAACTGATATTGGAAGTAGTTACAATGTTGAACTTGTTGACGATGGTTTGGTTGAGGATTATGTGGTGGAAGAGGTTGTGCTCCTTGTGGAAAGTACATTTGAGATGGTTGTTGAAATTGATGTTAATGAAATTGTTGATAGTATTGTTGTTGTTGTTGTAGTTGTTGTTGTTGTTGAGGATACTCATGAGGAAAGTAGCTAGATTATGGTGGTTGAGACGTCTTGAAACTTGTGTTGATGATGGATCTTTGTAGTCGAATGAAACTTTGAGTTTGTTGATGAAGTAACCTTAAGCGTAGAAACCAGCTTAGGCGAAGACCAGTACCTTACGCGTAGAATCCTTTTACACGTAGACATAATCTTACGCGTAGTAAGAGCTTACGCGTAGACTTGAGATAAAAGCTTAGCTTAAGCGTAAACTAAAGACTTAGTAGTAAAAACCTTATGCATAATATTTCCTTAGGTGTAAGACAAGTTTATGCGTAGGAAATGCTTAGGCAAAGAAGTTTTTACTCGTAAGCTTTTAATCTTAGGCGTAATGTAACATATTGGATTTCACAAACACATCAAACCATGATCAATAAGAGGCGTACACTATAAGGTTTTAGAGTGAGAAAGAGTTAGAGGTTTGGGAACTTAGTAAGAGAAAGTGAAAGTATTATTATGAGCTCCAACCCTCTACCTTGGGAGGTAGAGGGTATTTATAGTCTTAAATAAAACACCACCTACGGGCTGTGGATCAGGCATACAGTGGGTAAAGACCCGTCCGTCCTCCACGGTGTTACTTAACTAAATACTACTTAACATTAAATAACTACGACTACGAGCTTTCTAACGATTACATATACTTGAGGTGACCGATACTTTAATAATTGGATTTACTAAATCCTAACAATCTCCCCCTAAGGGAGGTCACCTCAAAATACATTGAATACAAACAGATATTACATTAAGATTGTTCTTGGATTCTTGTTAATGTTCCTTGCTCAGTAGCCCGTAGTCATTGATTCTTCATTTTTGCATGTTTGGTTAAACCAAGTGGAGGTCTTTAACTGATCCACGTGATAATGAGTTTTGAGCCAGCATTGAGATCATCAGCTAACATAAATCTCTGACTCTTCCATTGTGGTGTTGACATTATGTGAAGTTGTGACTTTTGGACCGACATGCTCACATTCTGGATCATGAAATCTTTTCATCAGAGTAGCGGAAGCTTTAGTTGATTCATGATAATTTCAGCAGCCTAGCAGAAGCATGGAGTGAAAATATCAGAGTCGTTGATGCACTTATCATGATTTCTTTAGAATTGAATGTGTTATGTGAGCATGCGGCTATGGATTGACTTCTCCATTCTGATCAGCTGCAAACGTCGGGCGTACCTGCATACAACATTTAGCAATAAAGCGTACGAAAGTATCTTAGTTACTTTCGTTGAATTGAGGTACACGGCCCACGGTTCCCCGTTGATCAGTACAAGTACTGCCTGTGATCAGGTATAATTCTGAAGAATCTCCTTGACAGGGTTTCACAGCTATTCAAGTTGTTCTCAGACCGGAACGTCTCAAAGAAGACAACACTGAGTGAGTGAACCAGCGAATTTGAGATTCACTGATTGATGAAAAGAGATTTGAAAAACAATTGAGTATTGCTTAATAAATTATTTTTGCAATACAACGAAGGTTTTAAGAAAAATCAGTTATCAATCATAAACACCTTTTATATTTGAAATATTAATACACAGTCGATGTGCTAAAGAAAAGATTTTTTAAGCACAATTTCAAAGGTATCCGTCAATCCATAACCTGAACCAGGATTGATTCATAATTTTGAATCGCCCCATTGTTTCTGTTCAGTTGTCACATGGTTGATCTAATGGATAGATCTCACATGCCACCTACCAAGAGCTTGTTTGATGTTGGCTCTAGAAGGCTTTCCATCTTCATTGTGAATATGTTTGCATATCACTCAGATGTTCTGGCAATACCACAAGGATAATGCGTAGGACTCTTAAGATATAATCTCTCTTTCGACATTATGTGAAACAGAGAGTCTTCATTGACAGTGTCCTAAAGAGATTTATTGATGATCTCGTGGCTCTAGACTCAATTGTGCACATTTGGTTCCTATGCCGGAGACTAGGGAGAGGGTGTCCTTCTTCAATATCAACAATCTCTAAGATAAAGTCGATAGATAATGTCGGTTCCCCGTGAGAATGAAGCAAGTCCTGTTAATAGGAACTTGAGTGGTTTGGGAAGTTTAGTGCAGTGCATCAGTGGGTCCATGATGTCTTGTTACCTAAGTAACCACTAGTAGCATATGTATTGAACCCAGTTTCTGCCCTAAGGTTGAATTGTTGGAGGGTTATTTCTTTTCACCCTTTTCACATTCATTTCTTTTTCATTCTTCAACCCCTTCAGTGCTTACCAAGACTTCATTACTAGAACCTTGTTGGGTTTATTCCAGTTCTAGCTCTATCTCAGTCCGCACTCTTCCCATTTCTCACTTTTCTCCTTTTTTCAATATACCTAAGGACTCTACACTATCTAGTGGATTGTCCCTGGGTAGATCCCTCCGGCTCTGGTGGAATCGTGGGAACGAATACCTAACCTAACCATCCTTATATCACCATACATAAAGTAAATTTGGTCGGTCTATTTGGTATTGTTCATCTGCCATTGGAACCAATTGAAAACCATTTGAAAATCAATCCAGATACTTGTGATATATTCTCAAAGCATTTTGTACCTGAATTGTTTTTGATATTTTTAGAAAAAGAGCTCCCCCTCAACATGTGCAACATGTATTTGAAATCTTTTTGGCACACGGAGGCAAGAGGAAGGATTCACTTCTTTGATTACCATTTTCTAAAAGATATCAACATCACTTTCCTGATCAAAATTAGTATTTTTCATACTTTGTTAAGTATAATTTTAGGAAGGATGTGGTTTTCAAAAAGTTGCTCCCCCTCAATATGTGATAGCAATTTGAAAGTGTTTTGCACATATTAGGGAAAACCTGGACATTGAAACAAATCAATCACGTTTCAATCATTTTTGGTTTGAAATAGATGCTCCCCCTCAACATGTGCATGTTAAATTTGAAATCGTTTGGCACATGTGGGGAGGAAAGCTTGTAAATCATCATAACACCATTTATCGAATTATCAGTTTAATCCAATTTAAATCACAAATTCTCCCCCGATCACAATTTTCAAATCATTTAAGATTTGTGATCTCTTGTAGATTTAAATTGATTTTGAAAGCTTTTGAGAAGAATTGTGATTTGCTTATGAAAACATTTCACCGATAAGGATCAAGGCTGAGACTTTAAACTCCAAAAACATGCTTGAGTATCTTTTGAAAACATGACATAAACCTTGGTATGAACCAATTGTATGACAAATAACCTTTTGATTTAGATGAAATCATTCTCCCCCTCAATCAATGACATTAGTTGTTGATTGAGAGATAGATATTTTGACAAATGTCAAGTCCAGATGATTTTCAAAAATTGAGACCGAGTTATTTTTATTAGTTTTCAAAAAGATAACAAATATTTGTTTTTAGAATCAGAGCATGAGATTTGAAAAATGAGATAAAGCATGGATCTGTTCTTTCTATAAAAATGGGTTATAGACTAAAATGACTATAAGCCTTTGTTTCATTTTCTCTCAAATTTTTTCTTTTTTTTAAACAAATTATGTACACTCGAAGAACATCTAAAAGCCCGTGACATTCTTTGAATGTCAACACAAAGTCCGTAGATGATATCGAATAAGGAAAGCATGACAAAATAACAATATTTTTGGGATTTTTCAATATTTTCTAATTTTTATGGATTTTGAAAATTTTATATTTTTCTATTTGCTTTTTGTTGGTTTTGTAATTTTGTATTTTGATTTTTGAATAACTATTTACAAGAGATGGTTGAAGAAAAACCTTTTACTCCTCTTCTTCCTCTTGAAGACGTTTAAGTGTGTTGATCCCAGTTGAGCAAACGATCTAATACAGAAACTGACTTGAATAAAGACTTATTAAGTATCACGTGCAATTTAATACTTAATCTTAAGAAGAAGAACAATAAACATTCAACACCTCAATATTATTATTAATACGAATACTCTAACTAGTATTAGGGTTTTACAACCTTGAAGTGTATCGACCTTAGATATAAAATATACGTATATCTAATCTACCCTAGGACCTCCTTTTATAGGCTAAGGAGTCCTTTACATAATACAATACGTAACCTACAAGATTAATATCTTTTCCATATTTATCTAAAACAAAATATTAAACCGACTAAACAAGACTAGCAGTGGTTACAATACAATATCCGTGGTTACACAATACTACTAGCCGCGGTTTATCATCAGCAGTGGATTCATTCTTCTGTCCGTGGTTTGAACAACTCTGTCCGAGGTTCCAACACTTAGAATAATTCATGATCCAAGGAACCTAAAACCCAACAATCCTCCTCTAAACTTGATACATTTAAATAGAATTCTCAAGTTTCCTTTAAGCTCAAAACATCTGAATTGGAGGATGTATCCAAACACTTACTAGTTTTAAGAATTGTCCCATACTTCAACAACAAACTGTAAGCTTGACCATCATAGGGCATCAACATCTTTAAACCACCAGGCTTCACCATCTGAGCAATAACTCCTGGATAGTTATTCAATTTGGGATAATCACCTTCTACAAGCATATGAATAACTTCTCCAGACACAGTTAACACATGAACTCCACAAGTTTGATATAAAAACCATCTTGTAACTTGACCATTGTAGAGTCCCTTCCATTCAGGTTCATCATGAGTTGGTTCAAACAAAATCTTCAAGTGATGATAAACCAGTCTCTCATGATAATCATCTGGATGTATATCACCAAACTTATTCTTGTAAAGCTTCCAAAGATTCATTAAATCATCTCTATCCAAATATTGAAGCATTTGTGAAAATTTATTAAACTCAGAAACTTCATTATTGAGTCTTTGAATTTTCCAACATCCTTCACTTCCATTAAGCTTAAACACATAAGAGATAATTTGATTACTATCTTCAATCACCTTCAGTCTTTTAGAACCAGATGTCTCCTGAATCTCAAGTTTTCTCTTATGTCTACTTTGAATCCACTCTTCTTCTTTTTCAGAATTCATTGGACAAAAATCATCATTATTAATCCTCATACACATCAGATAAAGCTCATGAATTCTTTCAAATGAACATTTACTAAGATTGTCAGGAATATGTGTGCCTGAATTCTTAATAATCTTCAACAGTACATTCCTCATCTCACGAATTGTAGGAGGTTTCTTCCTTTTAACTTGCTTCTTTTCCATACTGATCCTTCTTGCCCATTCACCCAAGATTCTAGCTCTTTCCTCATCATCTAACAATGCCCATTCTTGAGTAGTATACTCATCCTGTATTTGATTAGAAGCTTGCAGATAGTTTTGTGATTCATACCATCTAGCTAACCATTTTTGACTAGCCTCCTCCTCTTCTTTCTTTTCTTTCTCTGCAGCTGCTTCCTCTTCAACATGTATTCTTCTTGTATACTCTTCATCATAAGCAATTTGTTCTTCTGCACTTTTAAACTTCAAAACAGGTGCTGCAATACCTTTACCCTTACCAATATCTGGTTGAGCCACCTTCTTCTTCAAAGGCTTACCAATAACTAAACTTTTACCATTGGGTTTGGTTGCAGTAGGTTCAAGAGATAAAACAGGTGCAATGATGGGTGTAGGGTTAGTTAAGGTTTTGCTAAGATTGATCAATGTACTTGCAGCTTCTTTCTCAACTTCTTTTGATTTGGGTGGTGATACAGAGGTGGTAGTAACAATTGTAGAAGTTGTTATGATAGCAGTGGGTATGATTACCTTATCTGAAACTGCAGCAGTTGTTTCAATAAGACTAGCCGTGGTTGCAGACACACTATCAATGGTTGTGTCCTGCAACACCTCATCTTCTACCACAGTCTTCAAAGTTTCAAGAATAGCTTCATTCCCATCTTTATCAGATACCACAAACTGTGCAGCTTGATCTCCACTATCCACATCCTCTTCCATATGCACATCTACAGCCTCCCCTGAATTCATGCCTTCACTCCTCCCCTGTTTGGGTACATTCTCCACATTCAGAGCTAGAGAGGAGTCTACTTTCTTTTTCATCCTCCTCATATGCCTTAAAAAAGCAACCCTAGGTCTTCTCACTTTCTCCAATACAAACATCATATGCTTCAGCCTCCTAATTTCTTTACCCTGAAACACAGCCAACTCCTGAAGACTTGAGATTGTATCATCCATTTTAGTGCACTTAGCCGTCATCCTCCCCACTTCGACCTGTGTTAACTGGTCCGAGAGGTGGTTCATTGGAAAAGTCACCATGTACCAGCTTAGGATCCATCAATTCAGTGTTACGTTCCAAACTATCCTCATCACTTCAAGCTGCGTTAACTGCTCCGAGAGGTGAATCCTTGGATAAAGTAAACATAGCACTAGACCTTGCCTGATCATCTATGCACCCTGATTGATCTAGTTGGCTAGGGATTCCTCTACCTGTGTTAAGTTCCAAGGAACTCTCCACATTAGGAGTTGCCAAAGGTTGGGTCTTAATGATGTTTCCACTATCCTGACCAGCATCTAAGCATGAATCAGTAGTGTAAGCCCTTCCAATCATGTCACCTCCACACCGTGTGACAGCCTTATGAACAACACCACTAACACCAGCCTGAGGTAGCTTGGTGCCCTTCTTTCTCCTAGTCCATAAGATTGGTTTAACAATTGTTTGGGTTTGACTAGCAGTGGGTTGAGATTCACTAACAGTGAGAACAAGTGCACTATCAATGGGTTGAGGTGTACTAGCAGTGGGTTCAGGTTCTAAGGGATGGGATTCAAGACCTTCATCAAACTCAGGAATTGCAGGCAAAGTAAGCATATGGGGGAATAAAGGAACATCTCTTGGTTGAAAATTTGGTTTATGATTCCTCATATGTGCGAAAACCTTAGGAAGCATATAATGCACTTCATACTCCCTAGAATGCTCAACAGGTTCTTCAATTTGACTTTCCACAATAAGTTGCACAAACCTAGGATATAAGAAATGTTTTCCCTTCTTCCAAATATTCTGCACAAACCCTTCATAAATCATCCTAGACCAATTAAACTTCCTCCCATTAGACAAACAAATGATAGCAGTAGCAATTTTGGAAGGGAAGTCATCAAATCCAGTGGTCTTATTACTTATACACATCAACATGGTATGTATCAAAAACTTCCATTGTTGTGAAAACATGATCTTAAAAAATTTCACCTTGTCTCCCTTGTGTGTATATCCTAACCTCTCTAAACCATCAAAAATCTCAGGATCTGAAAGATTAACAACACCATCAACATCATCTAACTTCAAAACCCTTCTAATAACCTCCTCAGTAACCATAATATCATTCTCATCCACAACCGTACTAAAAACTTTGACTCCATCGACCTCCTCAAGCTTAGCATTCCCCCAAAATTGATGTATATAGGCTTTAAGAATGGTTGGTGCTACAGTTAATGCAAAGTGAATAGGACTGTGAATAAGGAAATCAATCATTTGATGAAAACCTTCAGATCGATTGTTCTTGATCAAATTAGCAACTAGGTTATGAGTGTTTGAATATTGATTCGGCATGATGATCGATGATGTGAGTTATGTGGGATTAGTTAATTTAACAGATGAAAGTGGTTTAGGTTTATGTTAAGCGCCAATTGGAAGTGATTTGAAGATCAAGTAAATGACCTATCATTGATTTGGGGATATAAACGTGTTTGCTCCAAAGTTACCAAACAGCCCTTGAAGTATCCAAAAAATGAGCAACACTAGCAGTGGTTTGAAGACCTTTATCAGTGGTTTGAAAACACTAGTAGTGGATACACAATTTCACTCCAATCAGTTGACCAATAGATATAGCAAGCAAATATGTGTCAATCTGAGTGATATCATACAAAAATATGAAGGATTACAGCAATGAACACCATTTTTTTTTTCTTTTTTTTTATACAAAAGCTCCAAGGTCCAAAGCAAAATCTCCAAACCAAAAGCTCCAAAGTTCACAACTATCCTTCATACTTGCATATCACAAACATAAACCATGCACTAAAAAGAAGGTTAAGGTTAGCAGTGGTTAGAGTAAAACTAAAAGTGGTTCCATATACTTAGCAGTGGTTAGCCAATGTGCTAAAGGCTAAGTCAATATGGTCAACTTACGGTATTAAATCCTTTTCAAAGTCAAAAGACTTCATTAACTCCTCACCCACTTATACCTTCCCCTTATTTACTCACTAAAACCATTTACTCTGCCTATAAAAGAATCTCAAGGCACAAGTAACACACACCAATTAACCCAATTTACTTCCAAACCCTAATTTCTCAAAATTCCAAAACAACAACCAGCATGTATAATCAACCAGAAGTCATCAATCTAACATCCTCCTCATCGTCATCATAATCATCATCATCAAGTGAGGATTCTCACCCATTGTTTTGTTACCCTCATCCAGATGAACCGCGACCTAGAAAGTCCCCCTTTCTCCCTTCATCTGAAAATGATAGTGTGGTGGATCCTAGTGATTCATCTAGGGGTTCAGATGACTCTACTGAGCGCCTAGAGCCAATCTTCAATAGATTGGTGAGGGAGGAAGCAGATAGTACAGCACAACCTTCATCATCCCAACCCCAACCAAGGCCACATGCCATAAATCCACCACTCCCAAAGAACAGAGAGGTGGTGATTGGTCTTCCTGCTCCAGGATCTGGTTCTTCAAACCATGGAAGGAAGGGAAAGGGCAAGGGTGAAGAGGTGAAGGGAAAGGGAAAAGGGAAGATGGAGTAGTTGCTTTATGGTGGAACGAGTAGATGGAACAACCGAAGATTTTTCATATCACAAAAGCATCCATCCTCGTTTTCATCAATCCATCTTTCCATTTGCATCTGTAGCTTCTTCTATATGCAAGATATGTAGAACTACCAGATTTTGTAATAGATGATAGGAATGTTCTTTTATGTCATTTGAAGTTGATTGTCTGGTGTACATTGTTTCTTGTCTTAATGAACAACTTCATAATGTACTTCTCTTGCATCAGTGATTAACTTCCATGTGTCTGCAAAATGGTTAGTGGGAACATAAAGCAACAAACAGTGGTTTGAACATAACTATCAATGGTTAGAAACAAGAATAGCAATACTAAGATCACATAATAACAGTCCAATACTTATACAAACTTTTACAAAACAAGTTGAGATTTAGAGATTAACCATTCCAATACTAACTACAAGGTACTGAAACCTCCCCACATCAAAAGCTTTAGTGAGAAGATCAGCAACATTGAAATCAGTATGGATTCTTACCATTTGAATCAACCTTTTCTCATTACAATCTCTAATGAAATGATGCCTTATCTCAATTGTACTGTTATTATCAATGTAAATCTTAGTATGCATAAAGTTGTACCCAAAATCCAGCAATTGATTCTGAATCCAAAGAACTTGACCACAGCAACTAGCAGCAGCCACATATTCATTGCTTTTTACACTGCCATGAAATTAGTCTGCTTCCCAAAAACTAACATCCTCCAGTTGTAGATTTCCTATCCAAACTAGCACCAGCATGATCACTATCTGTATAGGCCACCAAATCAAAAGGGGAATCCTTAGAATACCAAAGTCCCTGTTTAGAACGACCTTTAAGGTATCTAAAGATTCTCTTAACATCATTCATGTGTGAGGTATTAGGTGTGACTTAAAATATTGCACACACACATACTGAGAACATTATATATGGCCTAGATGTAGTGAGATACATCAAAGATCCAATCATGGACATGTACAAGTTCAAATCAACTTTGGGACTTCCATCATCTGGTAGCAGTGGTTTCTGAGTCTCCATAGGTGTACTAGCACTCTTCACATCCTGAAACCCAAACTTCTTCAAAATATCTGCTACATACTTGTCTTGACTAATGAATATACCATCAGTCCTTTGTTGAACCTGTAGCCCCAAAAAGAAAGTGAGTTCTCCCATAGAACTCATCTGAAACTTATCATGCATAAGTTTCTCAAAATCCTTGCATAGCTCCTTATTTGTTGAGCCAAAGATGATGTCATCTACATAAACCTGCACCAGTAAAATATCATCCTTGTGCTTCCTTATGAACAAAGTCTTATCAATCAGCCCTATTTTAAAACCATTGTCCATTAAATAAGTAGACAGTTACTCATACCATGCCCTAGGATCTTGATGCAACCCATACATAGCCTTCCTCACCCTGTAAACCTTGTCAGGATGATCAGGATCTTCAAAACCAGGAGGTTGACAAACATAAACCTCCTCATCAATTGTGCCATACAGAAAGGCACTCTTAACATCCATTTGATACACCACAAAATTCTTGAATGAAGCATAAGCTAAAAATAATCTAATAGTTTCAATTCTTGAAACTGGAGCAAATACTTCATCATAATCCAAACCTTTAGTTTGTGTATATCCTTGAGCAACCAGCCTTGATTTGTTCCTTACCACTATTCCTCTTTCATCCCTCTTATTTCTAAACACCCATTTTGTCCAAATTGCCCTCTTTCCATTAAGACGGTCAACCAATGTCCAAACCTCTTGAAGCTTAAACTGTAGAAGCTCCTCTTGCATTGATTCTACCCATCCTTCTTCAGACAAAGCTTCTTCCACTCTCTTGGGCTCCTTTTGAGACAGAAAACAAGCAAACAGGCAATTTTGCAGATCTTTATGACTATTTCTTTTGTAAAGTGATCTTGCAAAGAAACCTTGCTCAAGAAATGTTTCAGTGTTCTTAACCTTGCTTCTTGTTTGAACTGGAGTATTCAAATTTCCAAGTATTTGTTCTTTGGGATGAAGCTTGCGAATCCTTGTGGTAGTGATTGGACTTTCATGAATGACAGTGTTTAAATTAGTAAAATCAGCATTAAAGAAATCATCCATGTCTTCATCATCAGTAGGAGTATCAATATCTACCAAAGCAGGCATGTCAGGATCATGTGGATACTCCTCTTCACCAAATAATGGCTTTGAAGTTGGTCCAAAGAAAGTACTATCACCAGTACTTGCAACCGGGGTTTCACTTGTTCTGGCAGTGGTAGAAGTTGGCTTAGCAGTGCTTTCATTATTTCTATCCGTGCTTTTGTTTGGCTTAGCAGTGCTTTCAGAATGCCTTTTCTTTCTTTCAATTTCTTCTACCGACACTGAGTTATCTTTTAACAACTCATCCTTATCTTGATGATGATCAACTTTGCTTCCAGAATTCAATGCATCATCATCAGTGGGACCTTGCTTATCAATGATGGGTGAGACAGAACCAGCTTTCCACTTTTCAACCAAATAGAACTCCTTTGGAGAATCAGCTTCCTTAGAATTTGTTTCTGCATCAGAATCCTTTTGAGTACCTGCATTAACATTAGTGGAAGTTCCTGCAATGATAGGCTCATAATTCATAGATTTGGTTAGCATATCAATGTTAAACAGACAGTCTGGTCCTTTAGTCTCAACACTAGGAGTCTCTTCACTAAATTAAACATGTAAGTTCTCTTCCACAATCCTAGTCCTCCTATTGTATACTCTAAAGGCTTTACTATTAGAAGAATAGCCTAAAAAGTATCCATCGTCAGCTTTTTCTTGAAACTTACCTAGGTAGTCTATGGTACTCAAGATAGTAACAGGACACCCAAAAGGTTTTAGGAATGCAATCATAGGTTTCCTATTATGTAACAGCTCATAGGGGGTATTGTTATGAGGCTTCACTACCTTACTTCTATTCTGCACATAACATGCAGTGCCTACAGCTTCAGCCCAAAAGGTAGTTGGTAACTTAGATTCTGACAACATTGCCCTAGCAGCCTCAATTAGTGTCCTATTTTTCCTTTCAGCTACACCATTCTGTTGTGGTGTTCTAGCAACACTAAACTGTCTTTCTATACCTTTAGCTACACAGAACTGATTCATCACATCATTTTTAAACTCAGTTCCATTATCACATCTGATTACTTTGACTTTAAGGTTTACTAGATTTTATATCTTAGTAATGAAACTCTTGAGGATCTCACTAGTCTCACTCTTAGCAGCTAAAAAGTATACCCAAGAAAATCTACTATAATCATCAGTGATAACTAGGCAGTACTGCTTATGGTTCAAACTTTTGACAAAGGTAGGTCCAAATAAGTCCATATAAAGCATAAACAGTGGTTGTGTGATGGTGTTTACTGTTTTGGACTTACAAGATGTAACACCCTAAAATCTGAAACATGCAAAATGACCAAAATGCCCTTGCAATTTTAAAATTTGATTGAAAAGCTTATAAAGTGCCAAAATAAATCCCAAACTTCTGGAGACGAACAAGATATGAAGTAAATTAATTTTTACTACTACATATTAATATTTTGTAAAGTACTAGAATTATGAAACACTCAAAAATATGTCATGTGGGCCGAATAATTCATTTAAATTACTTATGTTATAATTATTATTAATTAAAAGCAAAATAACTATAAGTAACTTAAGAAATAAATTTCAAAATTGGAAACCATGATTTGGTCTCACCTTGGACCGAGTATACAGCCCATCCCCCCCCCCCCCAAAATCCGGCCATCACTCCCCTAATTAGCTAACTTACCATTTTTCTATTTTAAAACCCTAATATCACTTTTTCTCTCCCAAAAATCATACAAGCCACCATAAATTCTAAGAGTATTTTTCCTGTGATCTATACACTGCTAGGAAGCCAAGAAAATTGACAATTCGAATTTTGAAGGCCTGATCTATTTGTTGTCGAATTTTGTTCATATGCAAGGTAAAATTCATAATAATTCATACGATCTACCATAAATTCATTTTCCATTTTTCCTGAGTTCCTTACATCATGTGTGATCTGTGAAAATTGATTACAAGGTTTATGGAGTCGCTTTTCTATTCTTTGGAATTTTGGAGTCGTTTTATCCTAACCGAGAGGAATAATATCATCCAGCGTGTTCTAAACGTTCTAAAATTTATATGGTATTTTTCTCATGTTATATTCATCCTATAGGTTCCAAATAAAATAATAAAAACGAACCATTCATGGTATACGAATTATTTGAGAATTAAACCCTAAAAACGTGTTAAAACCCTAAATAATTAGAAACGAATTTTATGGGTGTCAAACCCATTTTATTTAAGACCTATACGACCCATATGATACTGAAAAAATGTTCATTCGAATTGTTATTGTCTAAAATGGCCTTGTCGAATTATTATTGATAATCGGGTTTTTATTTAAAAAATCGTATAAATGGATAAACAAAATTGGAACGATTGACCTAGGGTTTATGTTATGGTCTAGATCTGACCTTAAAGATGAAATAATGATGGAATAATTATTGGTGTTTGATTTGGGGAATTAGGGTTAGGGCTTGATGATTTTATTGTATTACCGATTGAGTTTTCAAAATAAAAAGGGGTTGTTTCGTAAATTATAAAACTTGTGGACTATTTTTGTAATATACTTTGGACCAAGGGGTGTTAGTATAAAATGTAACATGAGGACCTTTTTCATAAAATATGTGACTTAGGGGTTTATTTTGTAAATCGGGTAAATTTGTAAACCGAAATGTAATTATTAAAAATAGAGGGGCTTGTTTGTAAATTCTGGAAACTTGGGGGTATTTCGTATTAATAAGGATAATGAGGGTGTAATATGTAAAATTGGACACTTAAGGGCTTGTTGTGTAAATATGCTAAATAAGGAAACTTTCTAAAAAAAATGGAAACCTTCTATTTTTGGAAACCTGCTAAATATGGAAAGTTACTAAAACTGAAAAGCCGACTAAAGTAAGTAATCTGAATTAAATAAGTTTTAATAAAACCAGTCATGAATTCGTGTAGATTCGCCGGAGATGGAGTTTGCTTCCGACCTTGGTATTTCTGTTGTGTTTCGTTTGCGGTATAAGGTACAGATATTCTATCCCTTTTCAGTAGGGATTTCTCCTGACTTTTCAATCCTCGACTTTACTTTACTTATGATATTCCTTTGCTATGATTTCCTTATGCTATGATCCTTCTGATATGATTCCGACATAATCCTTTGATATGATTCCGTTCGCTATGATATTCGTTTGTTATGACTATGAACTTCTGATTATGAACCTTATGATATGAACTTTGATATGACCTTTGATATGAAACTTTGATATGAACCTTGATATGAAATATGATATGAACCCTTATGTTATGATATGATATGCTTTGACCCTTCAGTCTGATACCCGAGCCAAAATTTGTTTCCTAGTCAGGAAGGTAACCTGACCGTGTCATTGATGCACCAATGGCATGACTCCAGTGTGCACGAGTGATGTTGCACACCGTCCCCATTTTGATATGATTATGAGCTCACTATATGTATATGATTTGGCCATTATATGTTTTGGGGGGCGTATGGATGCATCCTAGATTTGATTTGTTTCGAGGGATTTGATCTGATTGGAGCTTTGTTTGGTGAATGATGTCGGGTGCAATCCGCGTCTTCACATTTCTGGGAGCTAGCTACTCCATTTGTTACTGAGGTCTCCCCTCCTATTATGTATGGTATTCCGAGGTCACCCCTCCGAATACAATGGCTACTTATGATATGATATGATATGATATGTTTCTGGGCTCGGGTAGATTTCTGATAACCCTTACACTTTTGATAACCTATATTGTACCTTCTGTATACCCCAACGCACCATAATCTGTATTGCTTGTTTATTACTCAAGACCCTTATATGACTCACTCTACTACCAAGATATATATTACATTGCTTTGATCTGTCACACTCTCATTCCGTTACTTCAGACTATGGTTCCATTCACGTACTGGGTTATTATATGTTTATTGGATTTGGTTATGCTATTCATGTGTTATGTGACTACTGATTACCCTGTTATGATATGATTAACATGCGATTATAAGATTTACCTGTGGTCATCTGATGATATGCTATCTTACTGTTCTGTGGTCCTTTTGATTTTTCTGGCAACCATGCTTGTATGCAATCGATTGTTGATCTGTTTATCTTTTGTACCTCGTTCGATTAAATCTTGTGTACTAAGACTATTCGTGGTGTCCTTATCTGCTTGTTGTTGACCTGCCATGTTTGCATTTCTGTTTATGCTACTGTTTGATTTGGTGGATGGTTCAACTTATGACGTCTAGCTTGTTAACTTCTTTAATTGCCCTGCTATGTATTTAATTCTTTTAAATATAGTGTTCATACTGTATTCCTACTTGTTACGTGTGACTGCTATGTATTGACTGCTGTTAGCACTTCCGCTGTTATGATACTGATCATGTCTTCTATTAAGAGTTTTGACCTGTGTGAATTGCCATGCTCACTGATTAATTAATTGCTTCCGCTTTCCTGTAGATATCTGTTTGGCTGGTATGTATTTTGATTTCCTGAATTGATTGTATGACATATACGTTGTGTGGGTGCTATGCCTGCTATGTTTACTTATGTTTCAGTTCTTGTATGTCTGGTTTGTATGTGCTGGTTTATATGTCATCGATGCTTTGCTTCGCTTCGCTCTCCTTGTTATCTGTTCGTTTTGGATATCTGTATAATTGTGTTCTGTAGGATCCTCTTTGACTCATTACTCTCATTTCGCTACGAATTGTTATCCGTTACTTTGTTTCATTTGCATTTCAGATTTTTATTTAGCTTTCGTTTTGTTATATCTGTTCACTGGGCTTTTTAAGCTCAGCCGCATTTCTTTTCCTGCGGCAGGTATTAGGTTTGAAGATGGGCTTTGATGGGCTGAGAGTTGGAATATTTGAGTGGACCGACCCTAGATACCTTGTTATTGGATTTATTTTGTTGGGCTATGGTTGGAGATTTCATTTTATTTTAGACATATTGGATTTTTGGATCTTCCTTGTAAGCCATTCGTTTATATGACTTGGTACTTTATTCTTTAAGGCTTTCGCTTGTAAAATTTTATTTGTATGTTCTGATATGACACCAGAATGTGGCACTTTTACCCTTGTCGGGTTGGGGTGTTACACAAGAAGCTCTATGTTGTTTTCCTTTTTGACAAGCCACATAAAGTTCCTTACATTCAAAAACCTTAGAAGGTAACCCTCTCACTAAGTTTCCCTTTTCAAGTTTATTGATTGTTTTGAAATTTAGGTGACCCAATATTCTATGCCACAATCTAGACTCATCAACTGATGCCTTAGCAAACAAACAAGTTAAGGACCTATTAGGAAGTACATCTTTAAGATCAAAACAATATATGTTCTATTTCCTAGGTATCCTTAACTGCACAAATTTCTCATTAGGCGTTATAAAATCAGGTGACAACACCACACACTCAGTTTCCCCAAAAAGTACCCAGTTTTTCTTATCACACATTTGAGAAACATTGAATAAATTGTACTTTAGTCCCTGTACCAGATAGACCTTCTCAAAGTATAATTTCCCTGTTCTGATTGTGCCTCTGCCAAGTATCTTTCCTCCTTTTGGATCATTGCCAAATGCCACATATCCTCCATCAAAAGCTTCAAAATCCACTAGGTTGCTCCCATCCCAAGTCATGTGCCCAGAGCAACCACTATCAAAAATTCCTTTGTCTTTTAGTTCATCTTGTAGATTGCCCTGCACATGAATTTAAACAAATTAGTTCCTTTTGTGGACCCAAGCCAATACTGACTTGGATCTGCCCTGTGCATCAACATAATCAAATTTCTTTAGGTCCATTGATGCACAGTTGACATGATCTGAAACCTTGGTCTTAGGCTTCCATTGCCAACTAGCTGAGGCCTTAACAGCATAAAAATGGTTTCCAACCACTGTGTCAGTTATCACCTTTGGAATTTTTAAAACTTCTTTTGTATCGGTGGTGATATTTTGCTTAGCAGTGGTTTGATTTTGCTTAGTCGTGTTTACATTTTGCTTAGCAGTGGTTGGAACCCATTTTGGTGCAGCAGTGACTATTGACTTTGTATTCCCATTCCTTATTAACACTGCTCTAGGAATCATGTTTTTGTTATTGTGAGGGTTTGTTTTCTTTGAAAAGTTTTGGTGATTTACCCTCCTCCATTGATTCCAAACTTTTGGTTGGTTTTTATAACATTTTCTCTGTAAGTGCTCAAAACTACCACATTTATAACAAGCCTTCTTGACACATTGAAACTCATCTCCTAATCTGTTAGAAATTAGGCCATTAAAGTTTCTCTGATTGCCCCTAGGTATATATCTTTTCATCTGTTCCCTAGGTACCTCCTTGTACTCTACAACTTTCTTAGCAATTTGAGCTCCAAATCTAGGCACAAGGTTGGCTTGTTCAGAATCAACTTTCTTACCTTTTCTATCTTTTCAGACTTAGTTGATTCAGATCTATCTTCCTCAGAATCTGATTCCCAATCTTCAATTGTGGGAGCATCAGATGACTTATCAGAACCTGTCTTAGGTGTTTCAGTCTTACTAATCTCTTCTGAAGGTTTATTAAAATAGAATTCACTGCTAAATGACAGTTCTTTTGCAGGTGGTGCATGTTTCATCAGAGAGGGTGGTGGCATATTGTTGTAACCTATCCCAGAACCCTTTGTCATTAATTGACAATCTATTACTTTATTAACCAAATCAGAAGCAAACTGTGTTTTAGCAACCCTAACAACATGGTTTTCTTTTTCTTTTAGGACTTCTTGTTTTACACTCTCTGCCTCTTCTAGTTTCTCTTTAAGCATCTTAATCTCTCTGTCCTTAAGATCAATTTCACCACCTAGTATATTAATCTTATCTACATACTCAAACTCACATTTAATACAGTAATTTAGCTTCTCTTCCACACTCTCTAGACCAACTCTGTAACCTAAGTTATCAAATGAAAGTCTATCTACTTCTTTTCTCAAACTTGCAATAATAGCCTTTTGTGACTCTAAGTTATCTTGACATGATTTAAAAGAACAATTAGAATTTTTAGAATCATTAGATACCTCAGAATCTGAACCAGAAGATGAAGCATAGGCCATAAGAGCAAAGTTATGCTCTTTAGAAGCTTCACTAGCAAGAAAAGCTGCATTGGGACCTTCTTCAATCTGATCACTCCAGTCATAATCACCAATCCCATCTTGAGCAACCAATGCTGAAGAAGAAGCAGGCTCTTCAATGGTCTTCTTAATGCCTTCAATCCTCATGGGAGCTCTACATTCTCTAGCAAAGTGACCCTTCTTCTTGCAGTTAAAGCACTCCATCTTGCTTTTGTCAAATCCAGCTCTCCTTTGACCATTATACTTAACCTGTCTTCCAGTCCTCCTCAAAAACTTCCATGCTTGAAGAGTCGACATTGCCATCTGCCATTGAAGATTTATCTCTTCAAGATCATCAGGATCAATTTGATCTAAATCTTGATTCAAAACAGTAACACTGGTAGTTAAATCAGCCAGAAAAGCACAAATTTCCCCATCACTGACATTATCACCAACAGTGGTATTGTTTGCAATAGCAGTGGTTATTCCATAGGCAGCAGTGGATACATCTTGTGGACTCTTGTGATTAGTGGATACAAAAGTAATGTTTTGATTAGATGAAGATGCACCAGCAATGTTGTTCTCAGATTCATAAACCTTCAAATTGTTGTAGAGATTGTCCAGAGTCATCTTATCAAAGTCATCCTTATTTCTCCACACAACTGTATGCACAGCCCAGTCAGGTGATAAAATTCTGATGAACTTCAAATTGATATCTTCTTGAGCAACTTTGTAGTCCACTAACTTCAGTTGGCTGATAAGTTTTTGAAGTCTGTTATAAGTGCCATCAAGTTTTTCTCCACTGAGAGCAATGAAGTTTTCAAGCTGATGCTTGAGCGTATTCTTCCTTGATTTCTTTGTAGCTTCATTACCAGCAAACCTTGTTTCAATAGCATCCATTAACTCTTTAGCAGACTCATATTGTTCAAAGTCCAAAGCATATTCATTAGGTATTCCCATGGAGAGAATACTATGGGCTTTAATCTCCAGCTTCCTTTTAGCCTTGTCAACTTCACTAACAATGGCTATATCTTTACCATCATCACCCTTCTTAGGAAGAGTATCACCCTTTTCAACAACATCCCAGATAGTATAATCAATCATACGAATGTATTGCCTCATTCGCATTCTCCAAATTTGGTACTCACCCTGCTTGAGCATGGGCACCTTTGATGCAGTAACCATGTGAGTTTTGTCAGACATCTTAACTTACTTGAATATAACTTAACTAAACTTCTTCTTGGTTTCAGTTTCTAGATCACAAGCTCTGATACCACTTGTTGATCCCAGTTGAGCAAACGATCTAATATAGAAACTGACTTAAACAAAGACTTATTAAGTATCACGCGGAATTTAATACTTAATCTTTAGAAGAAGAACAATAAACATTCAACACCTCAATATTATTATTAATACGAATACTCTAACCAGTATTAGGGTTTTACAACCTTGAAGTGTATTGACCTTAGATATAAAACATACGTATATCTAATCTACCCTAGGACCTCCTTTTATAGGCTAAGGAGTCCTTTACATAATACAATACGTAACCTACAAGATAAATATCTTTTCCATATTTATCTAATACAAAATATTAAACCGACTAAACAAGAAGAGCAGTGGTTACAATACAATATCCGTGGTTACACAATACTACTAGCCGCGGTTTATCATCAGCAGTGGATTCATTCTTCTGTCCGTTGTTTCAACAACTCTGTCCGAGGTTCCAACACTTAGAATAATTCATGATCCAAGGAACCTAAAACCCAACAAAGTGTTTCCGGTTGTAGACTCTTTAGACCAAGTCGTGGAAGGATAAACTCAAAACGTTCTCTAGGAAGAGCTTTGGTGAAGATGTCTGCTAACTGGTATTCAGTCCTCACTGATAACATCAAATAGTCCTGAATATTAAGTGTCAATTTCCCCCGATAATGCTCTTATTTATATCATTTATATGGATTTACGCTTGTTTTCTATTGTTTTCCACTTTCAGGTGAATTGCGAGCATTGGAGCTAAAGAGACGCGGAAATGGAAACATTACTAAAGACTTATCACAGTATGCTTATTTTGAAGAAGTTACAGTGTAACTCGTCTCTCACATTACGCCGTAACTATTGCGTGACCCAGAAGTCCAACTTATCAAGAGGTTACGGCGTAACTCTTCCCAAATGTTATGACGTAACTCCATTAGGTCAAAAGAGGTTCCACGCCGCTGATACTTACGCCGTAACTACTGGATCACTTACGACGTAACCGAGTTTATTGAAGACTATGGCGTAACCACTTATAAGGTTACGCCGTAACTAGCAGATCTAGTGCATTTACGAAGAAATAGAAGGTTACGGCGTAACTCCTCTATTAGTTACGCCGTAACCCAGACCTGGCCTATAAATACCCCACGAATTCCAGCATTTCAAAGCATCCCATTCCACACACAACACTCTGAGAACGTGGGAAAAAGCTAAAAGCATGTCTAGGAAAGCATACGTAGCTGTTTCCAAGGGAGAAGTCACACCATTACGATAAGCTTTAGCGTTTTATATTTCTTTTACTTTCAATTCATGTATTTTATACCTTTGAATATTGAATTGATGTGCACGATTAATATGAGAGGCTAAGCACCCTTTGGTGCTAGCCTAGTTATGATTCCTTAATTGTTTTGTTTGCGTTTACCTTTACTTCCGTACAATTATTTCTAAGTGTATGCATGCATAGTTCTTTGGTAGTCACCATTGGTTCGGTAGTTTTGAATGGCGATAGAGGCCAATTGCCTAGGAGATATGACCAACTGACCCTAGGTGAGCGGACTGAGACTGGAAGGGTAAGATATGACCAACTAACGACCTTTTCTACTTGTGCGATTTGACCAACTGATCACCTATCGTTTGGATGAACTTAAGAATTAGGGGTGTAGTGTCTAAATTCCTAATGGCCGGGCACTCACTATTTAGAATCTAGCATGTAGCGGTACTTAATGACTCGGCTTAGGGGACCAGGAACAACAGGACTTATGATGGTGCGCCTGATTTCTCTTGTGGTGGCATCTTTGCTGATAGGTTAGGGCGAATTGACCAAATGTTGTCCTCTCGAATTTGACCCTACCTGAAGTAATTGGAAGTAGGTAGACGTAGAGATAACTAGCTAGGAGGATTGACTAGGTTAGCACCACTATTCCTCTATTGATTTCCCTTTACCATCTATTTGCTTTTATATTCTGCATTAGTAGTTTAATTAATTAAATACCTATCAAAACCATTAATATTCTGTGACAATTAGACTTAATAATTATCCGACACACATAGCTCTTGGGACGACCTCGGCTTTACCATTTACTATACTATACACGACCGGGTACATTGCCCGTTAGTGCATTAGGGTAGACCATAGGTATAGCGAGACACTATAAATATTAAGACCTGGTCAGTAAAACTTGCATCAAGTTTTTGGCGCCGCTGCCGGGGAGTTATATTAGGATTAATATTAAGTCTTTCATTTCATTTTTAAACTTTTCTCACGATCATATTTCAAGTTTTCAGGTGCCATGGAAGCTATTAACATCGATAACCTCACTCTTGAGGAATATTTGGCATTAACAAGAGAAGAACAAGGGCCAGGGATTGTTAGGCCAGCCATTGCAGAAGATGCTCAATTCGAAATCAAACCTCAATTCATGAGGGAATTGCGTGCAAACCCCTTCTCTGGAAGCATCGCCGATGATGCCCATGAACATGTAGACAACGTCGAATACATTGTCAGCTTATTCAAAATCCCCACAGTCTCACACGATGCTGTAATGCTACGATTATTCCCTATTTCTCTTACGGGGGCTGCAAAAAGATGGGTCGATCGATTACCTGCAGGGACTGTCAACACTTGGCCTATCTTAAAAAAATATTTCATTCAGAGATATTGTCCTCCATCAAAGACGGCTAAGCAAATGGAAGAAATTCATAACTTCAAGCAAGAGGGTGATGAAACATTATACCAAGCTTGGGAAAGATACAATGAATTGTTATAAAAGTGCCCTACTCACGATCCTAACAGCCAACAAAAAGTGAACGTCTTTTACAAGGGACTGAACATCTCTTCAAGACAAATGATTGATTCTCAATGGCCAATTCCTAGTATGACACCCACCATGGCTTTGGAAACTATTAAAAAAAATGGCAGATCACTCTCACAAATGGCGCAATGGAGGAAGCAACCGAAGTAAAAATAATGATATTGAGGGCCTTGCAGCAATAAACAACAAATTAGAAAGCCTTGGAAGAGAAATGAAGAAGCTCAAGGAAAATGTGCATTCCATTCAAGTGGAGCGAGATGGGGGTCGTCCTTCTAAAGAATGTTCCTCCAATGAAGAAGTTAAAAGGATCGGAGAAGTGAACTATGGGAAAGAATTCCCTTTCAACAGCTACAATAATTACGGACCTAGGTATCGTGAAAAATCCCTTGGGTTCTACACAAGAATCAACAACTATCCTCCTAAACCTAGCCTTGAAGAAATAATGCACCGACACATTGAAGAATCAACAAAAAAAGGAAGATAGACTCAAGGAATGGATGGTCAAAGTAAAGGAGGACACCAATATGAACCTACGTAACCAAGATGTTGCAATTAAGAACCTCGAAACACAAATTGGGAAATTAGCTAAGAACCTAGAAACAAGTAATGCTAAAGCCACTTCATGCAAGGCCATATTTGCGAAGGATAAAGCAAAAAAGGAGCAATGCACATCCTCTATCACTAATGATCTCTCCGGAATTAACTACCTAAGAGAGGATGATAAACCAGAAGACGACGAGTTCCTACCAAGCCAACTTCCTGAAAAGCTGTAATACCAGGAAAGTTTTCTTCTCCCTTGCACTATTGGTAACGTTAAGATTCCCGCATTAGCTGATTTCGGGGCTGGGGTTAACCTTATCTCAACTACTTTATTTGAAAAAATCAAACTTACCAATTTAATAGAAACAACTATTATGATTGAAATGGCGGACTCCTCTAAGGCTGTACCGAGGGGGATTGTGAACAATGTGCTTTTAAAAATTGGAAAATTTTTCTTCCCCACCGATTTTGTAGTTATTGACATGGGAAAGCGGGAGGCTTACAACTTGATTGTTGGAAGACCTTTTCTGGCCACTTGTAGGGCTCAAATTATGGTTTTTGAAAAACAAATTTCCTTGGGGACCGAAAATGAACGAATAACTTTTAGTATGAATGAGCATTTAAAACCAAAAACTGAAATTTCTAATAATGTTCAATCGCTGAACCCCATTCTACATTCTAAGCCTATTACTGATAATCGTTAAGAAAGTATTGATCATTTTAAGCAGAAACAGGATGAAATTGTCCAAAGCATTGAGGAAACTCTGAGTCCAAACAAACATTTTTGCAACTCGATGTCAACCAAAGAATGCGAATCAGCATGGCCTCCATTTGCTCGTCCTCAAAAATGTGAAAGAAAAACTAATGAATGGATTTACCCTCATAATGGAGATAAACATGATGTTGAATTAGCATTGGAAGATTGGTACAAATTAAAGCTTGGAAGCGCGAAATTTATTAAAGAACTGATCAAGCAGTATGGGTGCAACCATCTCACTGACATCATAGGCGGAACAAGATCCAACTTCAGCATTACTGATAATATTATTACTAAAGATGATGACCAAGGAGAATCATGTGATAAATGGCTTTCACATAAGTTGGGAGCAATTGGGCTCAATAATTCTACAAGGAAAAAAGGGCTTGATAATTGGATGAATGAATACCAACGAATGATGGATGTGGGGCAAGTTCAAAGGCCCCCATAGGAGCCCCGCGTCTCTGAGTCTAACTTAAAGACTCGTTAATAAAGAAAAGTGCTCTTTTGGGAGACAACCCGAATTATCCCTTTCTTTTGTTTTTATTTCCTTTCTATTAGGTTTTGTGTTTTCTAACCATTTTTCAGGAGACGAAGAAGTAATTACTGCTGCAGTTGCTGATCTGAACAGAGTTACGGCGTAACTCATCTTGGTGATTACGTCGTAACCAACATTTTAGCAGCAGAATTCTTGACGCATTACCAATTACGGCGTAATTCCATCTCAGTGGTTACGCCGTAACTATTCGCTTCACAGCTCATACCAGGTTTTGCTAGTTACGGCGTAACTCTCTCATTGGAGTTACGACGTAACTCTCCTCTGCTTTAATTCTTTCATTTTAAAACACAGTAACCTTGTATTAGTTTTTAAATGAACTTTGTGGGTGTGTTTCCTGTAAACCCTCACGAGACTTCACCCGTCCACTTGGGACACCAAGTGGTTTAAAAGGCTTGTTGCATTCGCTAAATGCAACCGTGATTCCTACGAAAGTGAGTTAGGTTTGTTTTTCATTTTATTTTTTTTTTCTTTTTAGAACTATGCTTGTCAGTATTGTGATTTCAGGGATTGAAGTTTGTTCATGACGCTTAAACGAAGGCACGGTTCTTTCTCGTGGGCCTTCTTCATTTTGGAGCAAATTTCAGGGAAGTTCTCCCTCTAATTCTACCTTTCTCTTCACCTTTATTTTAATGCCTAGTACAAAAGGGACTTTGTACAATTCTAGTGGGGGGACGGGAGTAGAATTATCTCTTGAACTTTATTTCGCCCTCATTTTTCTAGTTAATTTTGAAAAATTTTGCCATTTTTAAAATTTTGACATGTTTTTCTGAACTTAACTAGATTAGACCTTAGCCGAGCACATACAACCCTTGACATTACATGGTGAGATTAGCCTTATCCGTTTCCAATATTTTACCCCAAATCCACCAAATTATGAGTGTGCCGGTAGCTTGTAAACTTTAGAACTTGGCCTTTGCATCATTTAGAGACCATAGACAAGGTATGTTGAGTTAGCTCGATGTATTTGGACTTTTCAGTTTTAGAAGGCAGTATTATAGGATTATCACCCAAACAGCCTACCCTTGTGAGTCTATCGATTAGTCACCTCGACTTTTCGACCCCCATGTGAAACCCTTTTGTTGCACTCCCCTTTAGTGCAAGATACCCCTAGATACACCCTTCTAAGCCATTCCTTTCATTTTGTCAACCCAATATATTGTTTCGTTACACCCTTACACCTTAGCCTACCCTGTAGTCTTTATTTGTAATTGGGAAATCATCATTTGCCTAAGTTCAAGGTTCGAGTGGAAAGGTTTGGAAATCACGCTTTCATCGACAACAATTATGAAGATCATTGAAGACCCCCCGAATTCCCTTTGTTCATCTCAAGTGGGGGGATGTTATGTTATGTTCAAAAAAAAATAGTTGATTGAGTTATGATATTGTAAAGTGCGATGTTATAAGCACTATTGTATAAGCTTTATTGATTAGTATCGAGGAGGCAACCTCGGTCACATTAGAAGATTGGATTTGGAGTTATACCAACTGAAGAAGAAAAGGTAGAGTGCCCATCACGACGTCCTCTAATGACGCATCTACCTCGCATTTCATGATCCGGTCTCTAGCCTTCTAAGCTTGAACTTTGGGCGGACGGTAAGTGGTGATGACTTAGTTATAGATTTAGACTACCTGCTTGTTTTTTATTTTACACCAATTATATATCCCATGTCTTATCCTACCCTTTAGTCATGAAGCGTGTCTAGGTGATGCAGCGAGCAATCTTTGGTGTCTTGGCCATGGATTTGGTCATGTATCATTGATTTTGTCCACTTCGCTGTGACATGTTAGTAATGACGAGTCACCCCTTAACCTTTGTCGTGTCTACCCATATTGCCTTCGAGAATTGTTTAGCCCTTAACTCTAGTGGTGGATATTTGTGTAACCACCAAGCTTATGATAGAATACATGCTATGACTGTGCAATTGAGTGATCACCCCGAAATTGACACTTAGAATAGTTGAGAAATTTGAGTGTTTGTTCCCCTTTCGTAAGGTGTTCGGCTTTGTTTTATTCTAGCATAAGGGATTTGTAAACTCATATTTTCCAGGTTTTGGGAGATATCTTTTTAAGAATCTATCTAATAAGGTTTACTTGAGGGCAAGTAGAGTTCAAGTGGGGGGATATTTGATAACATCAAATAGTCCTGAATATTAAGTGTCAATTTCCCCCGATAATGCTCGTTATTTATATCATTTATACGGATTTACGCTTGTTTTCCATTGTTTTCCACTTTCAGGTGAATTGCGAGCATTTGAGCTAAAGAGACGCGGAAATGGAAACATTACTAAAGATTTATCACAGTATGCTTATTTTGAAGAAGTTATGGCGTAACTCGTCTCTCACATTACGCCATAACTATTGCGTAACCCAGAAGTCCAACTTATCAAGAGGTTACGGCGTAACTCTTCCCAAAGGTTACGACGTAACTCCATTAGGTCAAAAGAGGTTCCACGCCGCTGATAGTTACGCCGTAACTACTGCATCACTTATGACGTAACCGAGTTTATTGAAGACTACGGCGTAACCACTTATAAGGTTACGCCGTAACTAGCAGATCTAGTGCATTTACGAAGAAATAGAAGGTTACGGCGTAACTCCTCTATTAGTTACGCCGTAACCTAGACCTGGCCTATAAATACCCCATGAATTCCAGCATTTCAAAGCATCCCATTCAACACACAACACTCTGAGAACGTGGGAAAAAGCTCAAGGCAGGTCTAGGGAAGCATACGGAGCTGTTTCCAAGGGAGAAGTCACACCATTACGATAATCTTTAGCGTTTTATATTTCTTTTACTTTCAATTCATGTATTTCGTACCTTTGAATATTGAATTGATGTGCATGATTAATATAAGCGGCTAAGCACCCTTTGGTGCTAGCCTAGTTATGATTCCTTAATTGTTTTGTTTGCGTTTACCTTTACTTTCGTACAATTATTTCTATGTGTATGCATGCATAGTTCTTTGGTAGTCACCCTTGGTTCGGTAGTTTTGAATGGCGATAGAGGCCAATTGCCTAGGAGATATGACCAACTGACCCTAGGTGAGCGAACTGAGATGGGAAGGGTAAGATATGACCAACTGACGACCCTTTCTACTTGTGTGATTTGACCAACTGATCACCTATCGTTTGGATGAACTTAAGAATTAGGGGGTGTAGTGTCTAAGTTCCTAACGGCCGGTCACTCACTATTTAGAATCTAGCATGTAGCGGTACTTAATGACTCGGCTTAGGGGACCAGGAACAACAGGACTTATGACGTTGCGCCTGATTTCTCATGTGGTGGCATCTTTGCTGATAGGTTAGGGCTAATTGACCAAATGTTGTCCTCTCGAATTTGACCCCACCTGAAGTAATTGGAAGTAGGTAGACGTAGACATAACTAGCTAGGAGGATTGACTAGGTTAGCACCACTATTCCTCTATTGATTTCCCTTTACCATTTATTTGCTTTTATATTCTGCATTAGTAGTTTAATTAATTAAATACCTATCGAAACCATTAATATTCTGTGACAATTAGACTTAGTAATTATCCGACACACATAGCTCTTGGGACGACCTCGGATTTACCATTTACTACACTACACTCGACCAGGTACACTGCCCGTTAATGCATTAGGGTAGACCATAGGTATAGCGAGACACTATAAATATTAAGACCTGGTCAGGAAAACCTGCATCACTCACAAAATAAAGTTCCACCACACCGTTTTCCACTTGCTCCCTGATGAAATGATGTCGAATGTCGATGTGTTTTGCTCTTGGGTGTTGTACGTTGTTGCATGAGAGCGCAATGGCACTTTTGTTATCACAATACAGAGGGATTTTGTTGAATTCAAAGCCATAATCAGATAATTGGGATCTCATCCATAGGATTTGAGCACAACAAGATAACATGGCTATGTATTCAGCCTCTGTAGAGGATATAGAAGTACTCATTTGTTTCTTAAAAGACCAGCTCATAAGCTTATCACCCAAAAACTGAGCACCTCCTGACGTGCTTCGACGTGTATATTGACATCCTGCATGATCAGCATCTGCATAGGCTGTTAGTGACATACCGGTGTCCTTCGAGTACCAAAGTCCCATATTGATGGTTCCTTGGACATACCGAAAGACCCGTTTAAGCGCTTCAAGGTGCTTTTTGGTAGGCTTAGCCTGGTATCTAGCACACATGCATACAGCGAACAGAATATCTGGCTTTGAGGTACATCAGGGATCCAATCATACTACGATATTTCATTTGGTCTACCATGATCCCTGAGTGGTCCTCATCCAGTTTAGTACGCTCTATCATGGGAGTGTCAACAGGGTCACAAGAATCAAATCCAATTTCTTTAAAATCTCATTTGCATATTTAGATTGATTTATAAAAATGCCTCCGGGACTTTTTAAAATTTGTAATCCCAAGAAAAATGACATTTGTCCCATCATAGACATTTAAATTTGGAACCCATCTCATTAGAAAAATGGTCACATTCATTGGGGTCAGTCGAGGCAAAAATAATATCATCAACATAAATTTGAACGTGAATTAGATGTTTGCCTGACATTCTGGTGAAAAATGTTGGATCAACTGCTCCTTTGTTGAATCCGGTAGATAGAAGAAACTTTGATAGCGTATCATACCATGCCCTTGGAGCTTGCTTCAAACCGTAAAGGGCCTTTTTCAAGCGATAGACATGAGTAGGATGCTCTGGATTCACAAAACCTTCCGGTTGACTGATGTATACGACTTCTTTAAGATCTCCATTAAGAAAAGCCGTCTTTACATCCATCTGATAGACAACCATGTTCTTACTTGCAACATTAGCCAGGAATATTCTAATTGCCTCGATACGTGCAACTGGAGAAAATGATTCTTCAAAGTCAATACCCTCCTCATGACGATATCCTTTTGCAACTAATCGAGCCTTGTTCTTTAACACATCACCATGCTCATCAAGTTTTACTTTGAAGATCCACTTTAGAGCAATGATCATAGCACAGTCAGGAGCAGGTACTAATTCCCATACATCTAGTCGATCGAACTCATGAATTTCTTCTTGCATGGCATTGAACCAGCTGTCTTCATTCATGGCAGTTTTAACGTCTTTTGGTTCGACCTTAGATAGTACGGAATTAAAGAAGCACCATAAGGCATCAGTTGCAAGTTGTTTACGAGTAGATACTGGACGAGAAAGGTTTCCAATGATGTTGTCCAATGGATGATCATGCGTCCATTTTCTAAGGTGTTCATGTGGTTGTTGTTGAGGAACTGAAGTAGCAGAGTCATTTTCTCCTGATGAAGATGGTTCTGATGATGGTTCAGGAGCAAATATGTTCTCAAAGGGGGCATCTTTAGGGGTAGCAAAGGGATTATCTCCATCATAGGTGCCAGACACAATTCCATGATGTACACTCGATGATTGATGATTTGTTGATGAGACAGAGTGATCAGCAACGGGCGCTTCTTGACTTAATGACATAGATACTGAAGGGTTGACTTCATTGACAGGGATAGGAGCAGCCTCTGTTGATGGAATTGACAGATCATTAGCAATTGGCTCATAGTGTTCATCAAACATTTGATTAAACAATTTCTTTAAATCATCTTCTGAATGAGGTACATAAGGAGTTGCTGGTGAGAGATTTTGTACAAGAGACAAACCAATAGGACTACTTAATGAAGGTTGAGATGCGGGTCTAGAACTGGATTGTCCTGGAGCCATTTGCCCAGACAGCTCATCGAACGTGACATGAATAGTTTCCATGATATCACGAGTTCTTTTGTTGTAGATTCAGTAACCCTTCTTGTTTGATGCATAACCTACAAAAACTCCAATCTCCGCCTTAGCTCTTAATTTACCTAAATCTTGACTGTCATTCGTTGGATAGCACAAAGCACCGAACACACGAAGGTAGGAGAGATCAGGTTTTCGTTTATGGACAAGTTCGTATGGAGTTTTTTCATGAGAGGTGTGTCTAAGGGAACGATTTTGGGTGTAGCAAGTAGTGGCAATGGCTTCAGCCCAAAGAAACATTGGAACCTTTGAATAAATTAGCATTGTTCTTGCGGCTTCCACAAGAGTTCGATTTCGTCTTTCAACTACACCGTTCTGTTGAGGAGTTCGAGGAACACTTCTTTGATGACTGATTCCAACACTTTCATAAAATTGACTTAAGTCTTTGTTAACAACCTATGTGCCATTGTCTGTTTGAACAATTCTAACAGTATTTCTTGCTTTTTCCCAATTGGCATGCTAAACAAAGATGATCTTTTTCATACTTTAATCTGGGTAAGCCTCTTACAAGATCTTTTCTGGAAAGATTATTAATGGTTTTGAAGTTCAAGTGATTGAGACGACGATGCCATAACCATGATTTTGTTTTTGATGCCTTTGACAACAAGCAGATTGGAGAAGACTTCATCATGTCTTCGATAGAGATGGTGTAAAGATTTGAACCACGAGTTCCTTTTAACAGTTCCACATGATCAAGTTCTCTAATTAAACAAGTATGTTTTCTAAAAGCCACTTCTAGATCGGAATCACAGAATTGACCAACAGAGAACAAGTTATGACCAAGACCTTCAACATAATATACCCTGGAGATTACACTTTCACTAACAACATAGTCTCCATAACCCATAATTGCACCAAAATGGTCGTTCCCGAATCTAACAGTCCCGATGAATTTACTCACGAAGTTCATGAGCCGCGAGCGATTTCCAGTCATATGCTTGGAACAGCCTGAGTCCAGGTACCATAGAACAATTTGAACGATCTGCAGTTGAACACAGATAAGAATGGATAAATGGATAATTGGGATCCCCATGCAAGAATCAGTTCCATTTGGTTAGTAATAGTGATTGGAACACCCACATCAGAAGTGGAAACAATGGAATCATCAGGGATAGATGCAGTGCTAGTGTCCTTATTTGACCTATTCAAAGTATGTTCACTTCTTAAAGGAATAGTTCTACTAGTAGGCATCCATTTTCTAATGGGCATTGACTTGGAAAATTTAGGGCACAACTCATTAAGATTAAACTTGCGGCCAGTAGGTATCCACTGATAACCTATGTTACTAAAATTTCTTCATGTAGGTTTCCAATGTTTTCTAACCTTCTTTCTCCACTGCTTTCTAGCCTTCTTAACATGTTTTATGGCATTAACAATCTTAACAGGGCATTTAACACCACATTCATGATTAGTAACAGAAACCAAGCAATCATCATTACATGTTTTGCCAAAAGTAGCAGAATTCGAATTAATTAGAGTACGCTTATAGCTAATACTAGAATCAACACGATTCGTTTTATTCAACTCAAACTTAGTGTTCCTAGGGTGGTCTTATACTCTCTTCCAATGCACATTCTTAGCTTGCGAGGTCCTATCTTGCTTTGTATTACCTGGAGGCTTTGACCCACTTGCTTTAATGTCACTGATTACTCCTGTAGAGGGAATTATGGGAACATTAGTTGGTTGGGCTACCTTTTGCATTCTTGAACTAGAAGTGCAGGGATCTGAACTACTTGAAGGCACATTAAAATTCACTTTCTTAAGGTTGGGCATAGAATGGTTTGTATACTTAGCACTAGGCATGGAACAAGGCATCACAGCTTTATCTTTCGCACCTAAGGATTTAGGACATGTTGCTATTAAACATTCTAACATCTCCTGAGATCGTTTGGCCTGAATGCAAGCAAACCTAATTTCACTATCAAGTGGCTTATTTATGAAGTCCTCTTCTACAATTTCCCAGAGACATTCAAGACTATCCTTAAGGCGAGCAAGATAATTATGAAATACAAGTTTGTTATTCCTAAGATGAGGAGGAATGTATTTAACAGTCACAGTATATTTAGAGTCTGCAGATGACTTTGATGCAACATTCTCAATGAAGACAAGTGGCATTTTCCCTTTTTCCTGACTCCTCAAATTCTCAATTTCCTTTTGTAAAGACGTTATTTTTTCGTTATTCTTGTCAGGAATGACTTTCATTGAATCATATAACTCTTTAAAGTGTCATTTAACTTTTTCATTTTCTTCTAGAAAACTCTTATTTTCCTTTTGTAAAACATTAACCAAGTTTTGAAGATGAAAAGTTTGAGAACACTGAGAATCTAAAGGAGGAGGCATTTGAGAGCCAGTCAAATTGTTCTTTTCACCCTTTAATTGTGAAATTTGGGCTTTCAACTTTCTGATCGTGTTACAATGAGCTTGAATCTGTTCGTCACATTTGATTATTTGAAAAACTGCATCAAACTCTGGAACATTTGAGGATGTTTTGATGTTTGAGGTTTTGACATTTTCTTTGAGATGTTGATATTTTAGTTGCAGATCAAAAAGTTCAACTTCTAGCTTAGAAAGATGTTTTACCAAATTATCGTGATCATCCTGATCAATTTTCTTATTTAGTTCTGAGTTTTTGTTTTCAAGCTCAATGACACGATCATGGGAAACTTTCAAAGCAACAGATAATTCATGAAATTGAGATGCAGTAATAGAATAATTCATCACAGTATAAAACACATCTTGAGCAACACAACTCGAAATCAAGTTCTCATTTAAGATATGCAAGTTCTTCCTTTCAACTTCATTATATTTGAGTTCCTGTTCATAATTATTGACCTCAACTATCATCGCATCAAATTCCTTTTCCATTTCTTTAATATCTGAGTTTATTAATTTTTGAAGACTCTCAAATTGACCTTTTAATTGTTTAAAGAAAGGCATGACCTTAGTTAAATAACATTCTTTAGTTTGCTCAAAACCCCTTTCCTCTTCAGTAATCCCAGTGGGTGTGATCCTTTTCTTACACGTTTTCTCAAAATCAACAAATAGTTGATAAACAACATACAGGCTGATTAAGGTCTTGCTATTAGTGGAAATAGTTCTAGGAACTAAATGCATTGGTGTATTTGGAGGATACACAGTAGCTGCAGGCACTTTCCTAAGGGGAGGGTTTATTTCAACAAGTTCACTTGCCTTTTGCTTATCCATATCTTTCTTCCAAAAAATTTGTTCTGGGGTTAATTGGGTTTGAGGCTTAAACCTGTTCAGAGAGATCCAATTTTTTCTTTTGTGTAATCATGGGGTTTGAACGCAATTTTTTCTTTTTACACTCAGGATCTTTTAGCTTCTTATCCATTTTCTCCCTATTGACTTCTTCAAATTGCATATCTTCCTCAGTGCACTTAGCGCAACTAGGTTTTTGCCTAGGCTTAAGGATTTCATTACCATCATATATTACCTTCTGAGCCTCTCTAGCTATTTTACCATACTTAGGATTGGGTTTCTCAACGAGGGGAATACTATGCTTAGTGATCATGTGAGCAGTCTGAATGGTATTCCCTTGTACGTACAACTTATTTTCAAGCTTGTTTTTCAAAGTTTTTAGATTGGAAAAATCATTCAACAGTTTTGATTCCTTAGCATTAAATTCTTGTTTAAGCACTTTAACATTATCTTGAAGTTCTTGCTTTTGCTTAACAGTTTTAGAAAGCTTTTCTTGTAAGGAATTTAACTCTTGTTTTAACACTTCTTCTCTAAAATTACTTTTTCTAATGATTGTACGCATTTGGTCATCCAATTCCTGCTCACGGCTAGTTAACTCAAACTTAGCACGTTGTTCATAAATAGCAACTTGTTCTTTATAGGCGTTCAGTTCAGAGATAACAGAATCATCAGGGGCACAAGCAGTGTATTCATTAAAAACATAATCATCATTGATTGCAGAAGATACATCACTTGGCACAATCTCACTTTCACTTTGTGTCACATATTGATCATATGGGACAATATTACTATTACCCTCATTATCAATATCTGATTCATAAGTTTCAAGAGTTTGTACTTTGTTATGTATGTTATGCTCATCCACCTCATCGTATAGTTTTAATACCTCTGAGATGATTGATTCTTTGGATGGACCAGCCTGTTGTGTTGATGAGACCTTTGGAGAGACCATAGGTGAGATGCTAGCCATGAAGATTGTTTGGGCAGTAGGTTCATCATCGACATCAGAGTCAAATGAATCGCAGTCTGTAACTTGAAAGGCATTTTGATGATTGTGACCTATTTCCCGAATTGGCTGCTCATCCACATCAGCATCATATGTCTTAGCATTCCCTTCTGCAAGAAACAACAACTCCTCTTCATCCAAAGCTGCTCCATTATCCTGAGCTTGCACAATCAATATCTTGTCTCTGAAGTATTCTGCATTCTGTGGACATTTTGGAGATGTACAGTTCCTTGCAATATGTCCCTCACCACCACAGTTGTAGAATTTGATTGGCTTTGCTTGCCCTTGATTTGCAATCCTTCCACGATTCTGATTAGCCACATACCCTCCACCAATTCCACCTCTTCCTTGTTCATACTGTCTTCCTTGAACTGGTTGCACCATAACCTTCCCATCTCTGACGGTAGCTTGATTCTGTGGATTGGATGCTGTTCTGAGGTTATTTTTGGTATGTGGGAGGGAATTCAGATTTTGACTGACCATGAGAGATAGTTGATTGATGAGATTATCCATGAATGTGTTTGAATCAGGTGGCTTGTATGATGGATCTGGAATGAGTTTGTAGTTACCATTTCCTGTTGGTATGACTTGAGAAGCTTTGGTGGTAATTCCAACATTGGTGTAGAAGGCTGTTGAATCATTTGACGAACTTGTTTCTCCCTGTTTAGATTCGAACTGTTCAAGAATCATTCGTTCAAACATAGCATGTCTCTCATTCTGAAGCAGGAAGCCATACAGTTGCTCATAGTTGGTGTTCTTTAATCCTTTGGTTAGCTTCACAGAGGTAACAAATTTGTGCCATTCTGGATTCATGTTGTTCACAAACTTTGAGTTCAGCTGAATATTTGGCATGGTCATTTTGATGTTCCTCATGTCATTTACAAGCTTGTGGAATCTCACGTAATATTCATAGACACTTTCTTCTGGTTTCATCTTAAAATTCTCAAATTCATCATACAGTTGTGATTCTCTGTCTTCCTTGGTTAGTTCAGAACCCGAGAGAAGCATCTTGACATTGTCCCAAACTGCCTTAGCTTCAGTGTTGTGATTGATCAGCTTGTAAATGTCCTTAGGTAAACCCTGAAGTATGATGTTAGAAGCACTGAGGTCTGCATCGTATATCTTCTTCTCCTTATCAGTCAGTTCATCATACATTTTAGGTCTGTCCAATCCTAATATCACCGAGCCATCAGCAGCAGTATCAAGTATGTCTCTGGTTGTCTCAACTTGATACGGTCCTTCATCAATTGACTTGAGAATGTTGACTCCATTTTATTTTCCCAAATAGTACAACCTAATTCGTTGAGCCCATGAGTCATATTCAGTTCTGTCAAGCATAGGTGGACGAGTATCTGATCCGGCTGCTTGAACGTCCTCAACTACAGTAGAGATGATTGTAGGCACGTTGGTAGACATGTTTACAGATTTCATGGGATTTTATAACTCTATGATTAAACCGGGAAATAGATTCTTTCACGGGATTTTACTAAATCAAGAGAAAACCGTATTAGAAACAAATATCAACCAAGTCGCTATAACCCTTGAGACAAGTCGCTAAGTCACCAAGTCGCTAAGTAGCAACTCGCTAAAACCTCAAGTCGCTGTGAATCAAGTCGCTAAACACAAGTCGCTAAAGCACCAAATCGCTAAGCTGACAAGTCGCTAAAGAACAACTCGCTAAGTGGACCAAGTCGCTAAAGACACCAAATCGCTAAGCTGACAAGTCGCTAAAGAGCAACTCGCTGAGAGATCAAGTCGCTAAAGAGTAACTCGCTAGTAACAACAAAGACAAGTCGCTAGAAATAATAGAGACAAGTCGCTACTTCAACCAAGTCGCTAGCCGAAGTGGAACCTCCACTACTTTGTATTGTTTGCCAGCTTGTCTCAATAAACAAGTCGCTACTACTTCAACTATAAGTCGCTGCAAATTAACAAAGCAAATCGCTATGAAGAAAACTACTCCGAGACTCAAGTCGCTAGGTAGAAAAACTTAAAGAAAACACTTTTCAATCCAAAACAAGCCCAACCATAGTGATTTAAGCTTTCCAAATCAAAACCCAAGCACTTACAATGATTCTAAACACAAAAGTACACTCAAAATTCAAACTTTAACACAAGAAATGATCCAAATGATGCAAAAACCACTAAACTTTTTCAAACCCAAAAACCATATAAAACCACTAGAAATCCAAGGATATGTAATAGAGATGATAAAACCATGGCTCTTGATACCATTTGTAACATATTGGATTTCACAAACACATCAAACCATGATCAATTAGAGGCGTACACTATAAGGTTTTAGAGTGAGAAAGAGTTAGAGGTTTGGGAACTTAGTGAGAGAAAGTGAAAATATTATTATGAGCTCCAACCCTCTACCTTGGGAGGTAGAGGGTATTTATAGTCTTACATAAAACGCCACCTACGGGCTGTGGATCAGGCATACAGTGGGTAAAGACCCGTCCGTCCTCCACGGTGTTACTTAACTAAATACTACTTAACATTAAATAACTACGACTACGAGCTTTCTAACGATTACATATACTTGAGGTGACCGATACTTTAATAACTGGATTTACTAAATCCTAACACGTAAAACTAGGGTTTTACCCAAAAATCCTTTACACTTATCCAAGTGTAAAAGATATCCAAAGTCGAAGTGTTATCAGGCTTATCCAAGCAAGAAAACACTGAGTAAACCAACAGTTTCGAAGATCAAATGAAGAATTCCTTAGGCGTAGAAACGTAGGCTTAGGCGTAGACTGAGGAGTATACAAGTTGAACTAGGGTTTTACTACGAATAAAAAGTACCAACTTTTTCCAAACTGATTTTTTATGCTCAAAAGTGTTTTGTAACCTGATTTTAATGATGAAATAGCTTCAAAATCACCAAAATAACAAGAAATTTTTAAACTTGATGATCCAAAACAATTTTCACTCTTAGGCGTATAAAGTGCCACACGAATCAAAAACCAAGCTAAAACTAATCTACATACGTAAAGTTTGAAACTTGATGCAAAAAACTTAACTTTAACACTAAATAAACCTTAAACCACAATAATCTTGAGTTTATAAGTGTAAAAACTGAAGCTTTTAGGCGTATGAAAAGTTAAGTACTAAAACCAACGCGTATAGATATGTAACTTAAAAAACAAAAGTGTTTCACCCAACTAGATGGCGATTGATACCACTGTTAGGTCACCATAAGTTAACACAAGGATCAATATGTAAGAAATAAGATGAAAGAAAATTGGTTGAACACACAAACACACACACGTATGAATACTAGAATATTAGGCATAGGAAATGTATCCAAGTGAACAACCAACCTTCAAAGGAAGGTTTACATGTAGTATTTATAGGGAAGGGAACTAGGGCAACATGTCTAGTCCCTTCCTTTATTATTGGGCTTGGGCCAAGGCTTATGGGCTTTATACACAAGCCTTGCCATTAATAACTAACATAAAAGCCTAGTTTAAGCAACCTATTACATACCAATTACTAACACTTGAAATACAAGTTAGGAGTGATTCCAACACATATTTCTTACATACTTCATACATTCATTCTTTAATCATTATCTTGTTTAATATCTATCCAAGTGATCCATACTACTAACCATTTATCTAGCAAAGGAAGAACACTTGAATAATTCTGAAGTTTCATGTGTTATAGTTACTAGTGTTTGTTATAATCTTGTTGATTAACATATCATACTACTATACTTCAAAGTTCATAATCACCACAATACATCAAATATAGAGTGTTAAGTTAGTATTTTAGTCCTCAAAATACATAGAGAAATATTGGTTCTACCTAGATTATGACTAAATATCTAGCCTTGTATCGGTAAGAGTTTAAGCGACGTGTACGATTTTCTCCACCAAGTAAGGAGCTTGTTGGCATACTGAAGTGAATTCTTGAGTCAGAAACTCAGAGTGTAATAGGGGAAGAAAAAGAGCTTATGTACTGAACCACTATAAATCCTCGTGTTGTGGTTCGATCTTTCTTTTACTTACTTGTTATCTTTTATTTTTTTGCATTGCTTGCATTCATTATATTCCCTATCTGTGTTTGACCTCATATATTTTGAAACTATTATTTTAAAACGGTAAAACTATTCAACCGCCTTCTAGTTTTTCACAATTGGCATCAAAGGAAGGTTACCAAAGTTTTTAAAATAAATTCTATTTTAAAACTTGAATCGATCTATGACTTTAGAAAACTAAAAAGAAGGGCAATTTATACAAAACCCACCACTATAGATTTGAAACTTATGTGAAATCAAAAGACATTGATGTTTGGCATATTATCCTTGGGGGTGATTTCAAACTTATTGTTTGAAATATTACTACTTAAAGAGATGAAGTAGTTATGAACGTCAAGGAGATGAAATAAAGAAAAAGCTTGCTAAAAATAATGAGGAAAAAATGGTTTTTTTATAATGCTTTATCTTAAAAGGATTATGAAAGAATATTTATGTGTAAAAAGGCTAAAGAAATTTGGGACTCATTAATAATCACCCATCAAGGAAATTCCTAAGTCAAGGATAACAAACTTGATCTTCTTGTTTAACAATATGAACAATTTTCTATCCTTAAAGATGAAAACATTGATACTGGTTTTGTTAGATTTAACACTATTATTACTACTCTAAAAGACTTGATGAAAGTTATTCTTGCAGAACTATGTTTGGAACTTTCTTAGGGCTCTTCATCCTAAGTGGAGGCCAAAAGTAATGACGATTCAAGAAATCAAAGGACTTGTCATCACTTCAACTAGACGAACTCATCGGGAATCTCAATGTTAACGAAGTGGTGATGGAAAAAGATTCATAAATAATCAAGAAAAAAGGAGAACGTAAAGTCACTCGCAGTTAAAGCAAAACATACTAAGAAAGAGTCAAGTGATGATGAAAGCTCTACCACCGGAAGTGAAGATGAAGAATATGACATAGTCGTTAGAGATTTTAAAAAGTTCTTCAAGAGGATTGGAAGGTTTGTAAGAAAACCACGTGATGAAAAAAATCCTCAATAAGAAACCATGATGATAAAAAGAAAAAAAGAAAAAGAAAGTGCTATAGATGCGAAGATCCAAATCATCTCACTGGAGATGAACCACCAATGAACAAAGATCAAAAGTCATTCATCGAAGGTTCTTAGAGTGATAGAGAAGAAAAAGAAGAAGAGGAAAAGAACAAGGAAAAAACATGTCTTATGGCTTAATGATAACATCAAATAGTATGGTGTTTGTACTATCAATATCTCACGTTTATTGCTCATAATTATTACTTTTATATAAGAATTGATACTTAATTGCTTCCTATTTACTATTTGCATAATAGGACAAATATGAGCATTGGAGCAGAGAGACGCGGAAATTGGACAAAGCTTGAAGAAAATACAAAGAAAAGCTGAAAACAAGCATTTACGGCATAAAGAAGCCATATGCTCTACGCCGTATTCAAGAGACACTTTGAAGCATAATCAATCAGTGGAATATATATGCTGTAATGAAGAATGATGATTTACGACGTAGACATAATGAAGACTTGTTGACCACTAGCCACCATGATATCTATGGTGTAGAAGAGAACTTAGCTCTACGTCATAGACAATGAAGGTTTTCAGGTAATTTTCACCCAAGATTTCTACTGCATAAAGGTTCGCTTAAGCCTACGCCGTAATGACCACGAGCCCAATGACGCCTATAAATACAAGCCCTAATTTAGTCACAACACACAATTCACTTCCAAGGATCACTATGGTTTACTACAAAGGCGATTTCCACTAGTTCCAAGCTGAGTTCTAAAGGAGAATGCAACCTAATCATCATCAATCATAGATCGAGTTATTTTAATCGATTCAAACAATATGTTCATCTTAAACCTTATTTATTTATTTCTTTTATTATTATTACCACTATGCTCGGCTAAACACCTAGAGTGTTAGCCTTGTTATTAAGCTTTTAATTCAATGATTCGACTTTATTCTTTTAATTCATGTTTTATAAGATATGTTATATGCTTGCAAGTTGATCCTTGAGTTTTGGTAGTAATTTGAATCATTTAGTTCGTAGTAGGATAATGACTAGGTTAAAAGTTGAAAACTAGATTATTAGGTTGACTAATGGACAACAAATCATATTAGTTGCAAGAGGTAGATCATATTTCTTGCCAAGGTAATGACAATTAGTTAAAAAATCCAAGTTAACAAGTGTTAGTGAAGATTCATAGGCGTTTAAATGCTATGTAGTAGGATTTTGAGCATTAGGCAAGTCATATAGAATAGTTGGGATCTTATTTACTATGAACTAGTTGATTGATCACTAAGAACTTATGATTGATAACTAGGGATTATAGGTAGTTTATAAAGAACCATATCGGATCTAGGTGACCAAACAACTACAAATGAAACTAGAATTAGACATTGCATTATAAAATCAGATCATTAGACTAATATGGAATTAACTAGGCTAGAACCATTTCTCCTTTGATTGAATCACTACTTAGCTCACTTCGTTTTATTTTCATGTAAGTTAATTAGTCAATTAAATCACAATCGTGAGGATTAAAAATACAAACTGGTTAAATTTAATGGCTTTCCTATATTAGAATTAGTTAGCATCAAATTAATAGACCACAACTTAGATCTTAGGGACGACAACTGTGCTTACCATTACTACACTACTACACGATATGGTACACTGCTCTAGAGTGTGTAGGGATAGTTAGGTAGTATAAGTCATTATAAATTTGAAACTTGACTAGTCTAAAAACACATCAAGTGTTTAATGCTGCTCCCAAGAGCTAATTTAGTGGTTTTAATTTGAAGTTTTTGTTTTCATTTTTAGGTTAAAAGTTTTTAATTAATTTTATTTTTCTTTTAGTTTTCGTTTCTTTAATTTTTAATTTTCTTTTATTAGCTTAATCTAGTAATTTCTTTGGGTTTTCTTCTTTCCCCACTTCAACTCTTGGTTCTCAACATACAAATCATAAAAAAATCCTTGTAATATTGACAAGGTAAGTAAGGATCCTAAAACCCATAAACTTCACACTTATTCTCATCATCCTATAAATAAATAATTTTGTATCCCGATTTAAGCTATTGTACATGCTTCTGAAAGAAGATTAAAAACTAGGAAAAAGAATGACTTACTCTTATTGGACATGCCTTGAATCTTTGTCTTGGGTTCTTTTTTAGTCCAATAAACCTTTTCATCAATTTTAAGCTTACAATCATAGTGAGTCCTTTTATGGATGACAAGAGTGAAATTTTTTCAGGTAAAGGGTTTCTCTGCTAAAATATATTACTCTAAAAAACAATTAAGTACATAGGATGAGGGTGAATATCACATCTCAGCCCGTTACAGCCAAACAAGCGCACCTATTGTGCTTCTAACAAATTCTATCATAAGAGAGACATGCCAATCTTATGAACCTACCAAAATATAATGCCAACAAAAAACCTAGAACTACTTCCTAACTCTACCAGAGATACGCATATCCTACGTGTCACAGAAAGCAAGTCATTCCTCAGTTAAATCATTAAAATTATACTCGTAACCATCATAATATTCATACTAAAGGAGACTTTCATCATTAGCTCCTCCACCAACTCGATTTGGGTTAGCCATATATTAAGACATGTCATCATCAATATCCTCAACTTCATCACTATTCGAATTTTCCTCTTGCTTTTTCATAGTAGTACTAGGTTCACATACCGATGTCACAATAGCCTCCTTCTGCATAGGAAGCTTTGAACAAGGTTTCAGCGGCTTCCCATCATGGCCCAATAGCATAAGCTTTCCATAAAGTATTTGAATTTCTAGTTAATTAATCCTTTCAGCTAGAGATGATGCACCCACGTGTTTATCTTGTTTCCCATTATGTTCCACTTGTATCTCCTCTTTTGACTTAGAAACATTACAATCCTCTCTCTTTCACATCCACCATAGAGCTTAATACATATAATGAGTTCGATGTAGAAGGAACTGTAGTGTCATTTTTATCATTAGTTACCTTCGGTTTCATTGATGCGTGAACTTAGTCTTCGAATCAATCTGAACCCCACGAATAGCTTGCCTTGGTTCTTTTATACTCTTAATAAAATCTGAGATAACGAACGAGATGAGGAAGAGGATGAATGCATGATATGAAGAGAGTTTACCACATAAATAAAACGAAAGTAAATTTGGTGGTATTAGGGTTTTTTTTTTAACATGAATTGAAAGAGAGAAGAAGAAAAGTGTGTATATATATACGATTTGGAAAAAAATGACCTAGAAATAATATATGACTAGACAATGACATTGCAAGTAACCTGCTCCAACATGGCAAAAATCGGTTGGGTGGTTGAAATACTACCAAAACAGATGCAATTCAAAAAGTGTATCATTAAATGCATAGATTTTAGTTCAATGACTAAATCTGAGAGATGTGTTAAGTATGTGAATTTTGAAGTCATTAGCCCTACTATTTAATACACTATGTGATAAAATTAATCATTATTAACTTATTGGATACATGCGTGGTAATAAAAAAAATCACAACTTCAGATAAAATATTTAGCTTTAGCTAATCTGTTCGATCTACAATGTACTGGACCTGAAAGTTTAAGCTCAAGAAAATAATTTTTGAGCAAAGCTATGAATATATCAAAACAACGTATCAAAATGACTCGAATGGAAACATTGAAATCAACATATACTAAGACTACTCATAAATAATGTCATTCAAGTGTTATTTTCTTTTATTTTTTAATCATTGTTGTCAGCCTTTAAATAGACTAACTCACAAAATTTGAGCACAAAGTCACAAAAATATAAAGCGGGTGAAACTCTCTCCTTATTGGTAAGTTGGCGTAATAGTTTTCGGCAAGGTTGCAAGGATCGAGATCCTACCTAGGATCGTTTTCGGCTTCGCAAGATAGTAATCGTAGGATCGGATCGGGATCATAAGATCCTATGAAAATGTATATATTTTTGTATAGGGGTTGTAGTTTTATACCAAAATTCTAATATAACTAAGCCTGAGATAACAAAATTAGGACCTAGGCTCAAATGAAACAAAAAGCTCAATACAATTGATACTGAATACCAAGAACAACTGCAACACTCAGGACCCAAATCAATAGTTTCTGTAAAACTGAAGCTACAATTAATACATGCATCAAAGGCATAACATATTATCATCACATAAACATTCACTTCCAAACAAACCATCAAGGTTGCTTAACAATCAACAACTGGGCATCCACATGACATTAACTAAAACTCCAAAAGGAATACAACTAGTTTATAAATCCTAGCCTAAATTACTAAAAGTACATAATAAGGCCATCAATCTATGATTTCTAATTGTTCCACTGCCTCAACATCATTTCTCTCTTTGAAAACGTAATTTGATTCTTCTCCTGACTTTTCATTGGCACCTAAAAAGTGAAGTATCACAAAGCCACAATCAGGTTTATGAAACATTATACTAAAAAGGTATAATATATCAGCTTACCATGTTGATTTCTTATAGCATGTTCAAGAAAATCATCATCTCCACTAGTACCATCTCTAGTCCACTCATCATCCGAATCAACATCTTCAGATGTTTCAGGTTGCTCGACTCCAAAATCTTCCTCTTTGCATTTCCTTTCTTCTCTTCCACTTAACTTTAAGTTATACATCCATAGAAAAGATCATTCATTTTTTGTTGTTGTAGACGAATTCTTCATTTAGAATGTACCTAAACAAATAAAAGAGAAAAATAGTTAACAAATTGGATAGCAATTATTGGTGTAAGATAAGCTAATAATAAGATATATAATGTTAGGTTACCATCTCAAAAGCACTCCAATTTTTCTCACAACCTGATGATGAACATGTTAAGTTCAAAACATGAATGGAAAACTATTTCAGTTCTGGTGTGTCATCTCCAAATGAATCCCACCAATTGGCCAGATATTTATCATTCCTTGTGAGCTTAACTGTTCTTCAATTAAATATGCCCTTCGAATTCTTGAATAAATCAAGCTGCAGATCAATATTCTTTGATAGGTTCACATCGCCACACATTTTTTCAAGACATTCATAAAATATCTTGTTTCTAAAACCACAATCTTCTTTCCAAAAGTTGAGACTTTATTGCATTTGTGGATTAAAGTAGTAACCTGCTACCTGAAGCGGCCTTTGAAGTTGAGTTTCTCATCTTTCATCAATTATGTTTAATACCGGTTGATACCTATAAATATAAAATGGAAAGGAATGTGGGATGGTTGTTTACGATTATAAAATTATACTAGAGAAATAACGGTAGTGCCACAAAAGATAAATTACCTCGATATAACATTTTTGTACATGTTTTTTTTTCTATCTTTACTTTGACCATCACATAAAAAATGTAACCCATGGCAAGTAACTCTGAATCAACGATTCGAAGTACCCTAATCAAAGGAGCTGCAGCAAGACACACATGTAAACTGATCTCCAAAATCCTACATTATCAAGAATTATACTCTCAATATTCTTCCCTACCTCTGATTTTGCGAAGTTACTATTTCCCTATTTTTCATATGCAAACATCGAGATCAATGCACCTTTTAGCTCATGTAACCAAATAAGTGTAAGATAGGAAGTAGCAACCTCGTTGCTCCAGGGCTAAGGAGTTCCTTACCATTTGTATACACTTTCAACAAACATATGAGACGAGTCCTATTATAAATAAAACTAACTAATTTTTTTACCTTTTTCTATGGTGACTTTGTGTTCCTCAAGATTATTTTGAAAGTCCTTTAACATTAATTCGGTACAATGAGTGACACATGGTGTCCAAAATAGTTTCTTTCTTTTATCCATCTACATCGCACCAGCAGACTTATAATTTGCAGCATTATTGGTCACTACCTGAACAACATGTTCTTCACCATTTTTTTCCACGAAATCATCCAACATCACAAATTTTTTTTCCTTTGTCTTACTAATTTCTGATGTGTCAATCGATGCTAAGAATATGGTACCCCTAGGGTTGTTCACAAGAAATTTTCATATTGATCAATTCTTCCAATCACTCCACCCATCACTCATCAGCGTGCAATCCATTTTCTTCCACTTATTTTTGTATTACTCAACTAATGACTTCGTATAGTCGACTTCTTTTTTTAAAAAGGTAACTCTCATCTCATGGTAAGAAGGTGGATCAAGCCCTCTCCCATATTCACCAATCATTTGTACCATTTTTCCAAACTCAGGATTTTTAACACAATTAAATGATAGAGCACTTGTGTAGAAGAGCCTAGAAATTTGTTGGCAAACTTTTTCACGCTCATCTTTTTTATAAATCTTATTTAGTGTATTTTGATGAACTTTGCCCCTTTGATACGATTGCTCAAATCGGAAAAAATTTATTCGTTTTTCATCGCATTCTTCATTCGCATTAAGTAACCGATTTTATTTAATTGTCATTCATTTGTTGACTGCTACTTTCGTTTGTTTGTGGGTGCTTCCCTATAACCAACCGACCATAGCTTTTAATAATCGATTGTTGATTTTTGTAGTCGGTTTGTGCAATTGACTATTTAATTCATAAATAATGTTGATACATCATATATTTAATATCAATAATGTTTTTGTGGAATTTAATATTGAAGATTCATTGGAGGTTGGTTAGTGAATGAGTCTTAGAGTTTAAAACCCTAACTTTTGTTAGGGTTTTCTTTAATGATAAGGTTACTAAAGAATGTAGTCTTAAAGCTAATGTGGGTTCAGGATCAGCTCCAAAAGTGGATTCTTCTACTTCTTTTGCCAACATTCTGAACCAAGGTCACACTTCGAAGAAGGTTAATTTCAGGCCCTTAGTTAATGAGAATTGTGTTGAAAACCATGATACTTTGTTATTTAAGGTTTCTATGGAGAGCGTTTTGAGTAGGTATGATAATACTCTTGTTGGTTACTTCATTGGCAAGACTATTTCATTATTGTTCAAAATTATGTTACCAATACGTGGGGTAAGTTTGGCTTGAAAAAGCTTATAAAGAATGTTGTTGGTATGTACCTCTTTAAGTTTGATTCTAGAGATGGTGTTGATCGAGTTCTTCAAAGTAGCCCTTGGTTAATTCGTAAATCTCCCCTTATTCTTAACAAATGGACTCCGAAGATGTCATTAACCACAAATGATGTAACTAAGGTTCCGGTTTAGATTAAATTGCGTAATGTTCCGTTACTTGCGTATTCGGAAGACGATTTGAGCTTAATTTCTACTCAAATTGGGAAATCTATTATGTTAGATGCATTTACAAGCTCGATGTGTGACATATTATTTTTTCTCTTGCTCTAGTGGAACTAAGCTCGGAATCTTGAGGACGTATTAGCTTTTCTCGTGCTCTAGTGGAACTAAGCTGGGATTCTGATTTGAAAAGCGAAGTTACTATGGATATTCCAAATGAGGAGGATGGTGGTTATACTTCGGAGATAATTAAAGTTGAATATGAATGGAAGCCTCCTCATTGTGATGTGTGTAATGTTTTTGGACATGATCTTATCAATTTTCCAAAATGTGTTAAGGATATTATTTGGACTGATACTAATGTCGCATATAAGGTTTATGCAAATGTGGAAAATGATGACGTGGGTTTTATCGAGGTAAAGAATCGTAAAGATAAAGGAAAGAAGGTAGCTGACCAATATCGGCCTATTGGAAGTGTTAAGCTTAATAAGCCAAAACCTAAATTTTGGAGACCGATACCGACGGCAACTACCAATAAACATTTGAATTCTAAGGGTCAAAAGGATACTTCTTCTACTAATGCTAAATCTGGTACGAACACTAAGTCTTCTAATTATTTTGATGTTTTGAACTCGTTGGGGGAGGAGGATGTGGATGGTTGTCAACCGAATGGTAAGGGGTCACAAGATCAGCATGTAACACCCCCGAAAAATCTTAATGACAGCGGAAGACTAATTTGGGTGTTACTCGAATGGAGATCATAGTCAATAACTATTGAAAACGACTCGAAAGAGACGTTTTATTAAAAGTATTTATCATTCACCGAAAACTCATAGTTGTTATAAAACATTGTAAATTGTTCAAGCGTTTTTCCCAAAATAAAGATCATGAGTTTGAAAGAAATGACAATTTTATGTTTTACACCACCAGAAAAGCCTTGCCATGCCCCACTCCGCGCCTTGGTCATAATCTTCACAGATTACCTGAGATAACATGCTTAAAAAGGTTAACAAAAATGTTGAGTGAAATTCATAGGTTTAAATAAAGTTGAACACAAGTATAAGAGCATGATCATTGTAAACTAACAATATCATAAGGAAAATCCCAGATTATTATGCGCTAAGCTCATGAAACCAAGACTCAACTGCATACACCGAATTACTAGTGTACGTAAGTTTGCCCCAAAGGAGGTAATAGCCAATTACCTAATGCAATTCAAATATGGTTCCTCCGGTTATTTCTCTATAACCAAGACGGGGTCGTTAGTCCCCATAGTAATATTCACGATATTTGCGTTCACTCGCGGTGACTAATAGTTCATGATACAGGGGACTTATGGCTAAATACTTAGGAAATTCCAATAATCAAGAAGCGAACATTTATGAAAAACCTTGTGTTCTAGTTTAGAGCATGTATCTCCCTCGCAGGGGTTTGCAAAATAAAAGTAAAAGCGAGGCTATGAACTCACCTTGATGATATGAACAAGCACAAACAGATCAAGCAAAATGTAGCGGAGGTCCCAAATAGAAAAACCTAAAAATGATGAGATGGCGAGTCTTAGTATGATGAACATTTTGGTTCGCGACCAAAATAATAGAGCATTGAATATTCTTATTCAATAGATCATTGGATTGTCCAATCCAATAGTGTACGTGCGTGCTTAACGTTTTAAGTTAATTTACTTGCTACATTGCCTTAGTTAATGATCCTCACTTACGCATAAGTGAAATGTTTTCCCCCGTTATGATCTTGATAGGTTTGTTGAGTATTTTAGCTTGTTTAGATTCCTCGTGCGTTTTATCGGATTTTATATATATATAATTATTTTCTTATAAATATATATATATATATATATATATATATATATATATATATATATATATATATATATATATATATATATATAGAATCCGGATCGATTGAGAAGGTTTTTATTTTGAGAAGATTGAGAACGTTTTCAAAAACGATAGATTTTTAACTTTGATTCATGTTTTTCAAGCGTAAAACTCATTTTAATGTGATTAAAATTCAAAATGTGTAAAAAAAATTGAATCAATGTTAAAAATCTCTCGATTTTGCGATATATGTAGAATACTGAATCATCTGTACAAATTTAATGAATCATCATCATAACTCGATTTTAACAATGATTTGTGAATCAAATTTGTGATTTATAGATTCGATTCACCATAAAATGATGTTTACTTGTGAATCAAATAAAAAACATGAATTAATTTGCTCAAACGAAGATTTCTCAATCTTCTCAAAATAAAAACTTCTCAATGGAACCGGAGCCTATATATATATATATATATTCATATATGTAATATGTTTATCGATATCCGAAAATAAGATACTCATAAGATCAAAATACTCATGTCTACGAAGTTATGATAAGATTATAAGTTTTTCTAAACTTTTCTCGAATTTACACTTTTTACCCTCAAGTTACGAAAAGTACGAGTTTACTCCTCCAAGTTTGAGAAAACGACACTTTCTACCCGAATATAATTTTATACCAAAACTTTCAGGTTTGACAGTTTTACCCCTTGGTAAAACTACTTTTACGAAAACAGCCCACCAAGTTTGTTTTTATACGCTTAAACCTTTTATTTTCTAAGTTTACACTTTTCACCCAAAGTTTTCTTATAACTAGTTTAAGTAATTGGCAAGGTTGGTCCTCGTGGTTTTTATATGTGCGCATGCACATGAATTATGCCCCTTATACTTTTGAATATGGCCATAATGGTCCTTAGACATTTCATATTTGTTTAATATACGTTTAATAGGACCCCTTTAACTTTAAGAAAAGTTTCAATTTCAACCCATGGACTATACTATTTGCAAATTAGGTTCGAACATACTTTTAGAAAAATGAAAACTTTGTAAAATGAACATAAACTTATTTCCAACTTATTTTCATAGTTTATTAGCTTATTTTATCCATATTAGGCCGGGTTGGGTTTTACTTGGACACGGTTTAGGCTTTTTATGCTCAACGGTTGGGCTTTAGGCCCGTTAATGTTTTGCGTGTGTTTTTAAGGTGTACGAGGGTTCTACCTAGAAGTGTGATGTGTTTTCGAAGTGTTTAACTAGTGTTAATATGTAAAGTTTGTGTCAAGATTGTCTATAACAAGCTACACGATTCGATCTATTGTGAAATGGCGCACTTAACATATATAACGTGTGATAAATCAAGTGTATGCATGTAAACTAGACGAGTTGGAAATGAAATGAGCGTAGAGATACTTACAACACTCTTCAAGAGTGGAGAAGAACAATGTGATAGTGATTCGAGCTATAACCCCGTGTTCTCCTTATAACGATATCCAAATTATAATTTTACCCAAGTTCCTTAGCGTTAAACCCTTGTTTCCTTTCACGTTTTCCTTGCTCCTCCATAGTGCTCACGGTGGACGATTTATGGTGTAGGGTGATTGTAAGTTTTTGTGAGTTTGCCTTGTGATAGTGTTGTGTGTGAGTAGTATGGGTAAATGAGTGTGTGTCGTGTGTTTATAAGGGAAAAACAAGTATGGTTCTTCTTATATTTTACTCCTAGATTTCCTAGTCTTAGAAATTTATGCATGTGTTCTTTGAACTTGGTCTTTAGGCGTGAGTGTGGCAGCCAAAATTTGTGGGAAGTAAGGGTGACATGTCGAGCTAGTTAGACAAGAATAGATACAATATCCATTGTGTATTGAAGTCAAAGCATGGCCAATTGGTTTTAGATTATTAAACAAAGGTTTTAGGGTCGCTAAGAAGTGCTTTGTCCCCCCCCCTTGTCCACTCTTACACGCATAGTTTAGAACACAAAGATTAGTTTCTAGTTTGGTTTGGTTTTCATTCGACCGGTTATAAGATCACAAGAGCAATAATATTTCCAATATTTGCAAGTCTTGCTAAATTTGTGTGTGTTGGGCTCGACAGCTAGGCCCAAAAGAAATAAGAGTGGGTGGACTTGTTTAGTGGGTCGTGTACAATTCTAGGCCCAAAGAAACAATTAAACGAGTTGGGCTCGAGAGGGTAGCGAGGCCCAAGGACAAAAATGGTGTGGGCTTGGTTCGGTTACGTGGCCCAATAGTATGTTCGGTTGGGTCGTGAGGTGGTATAAGGTCCAAATAGTTCCGAAGCCCAATATGAGTTTTAATATATTTTTATTATAATTTATTTCATATTTTTTTACAAATTTTTACGTATCCGTTACATATTTTAAGATTATCGGGATCGTGGGGAACTTCGTTCTGATCACAACGATATATTTATGAATGCTCAAGCTGCGTTGATCATGCATATGCCAAATGATATGCAAATGCGATGTTTAGAAAATTTCATGATGATATAAATCGTGCTTAATTTCTGATTAAGATTTTAAGTACAATGAAATTTTCCAGGAGCTTACAGTACCTACCCCTTAAGAGAACCGCGCCCCGCGGTTTAACTCACAGAGGTTGTCATGGGTGGTTAGATGAACAGGTGGGGATACTTGGAACGCATTACATCCTCGCGCTCCCAGGTGAACTCTGCGCCTCATTTCTTGTGATTTCATCGAACTTTAACAATAGGAATGCGGCTTTGCTTAAGCCTCTTGACTTCCCTGTCCATGATCTCAACGGGTTCTTCGACAAAGCTAAGTTTATCATTGAGCTGTATGTCCTTTAAGGGTACGACTAGAGTTTCATCCGATAGACACTTCTTAAGATTCGAGACATGGAAAGTGTCATGTACTAGACTAAGCTCTTCGGGAAGTTCGAGTTTATATGCCACTGGACCAATTCTTTGTAGAATTTTGAACTGTCCAACGTATCAAGGTTTGAGTTTTCCTCTTTTTCCAAACCTGACCATTCCTTTCCAGGGTGATACTTTGAGCATTTCTCGGTCTTCGACTTGGAATTCCATTGGTTTCCTTCTGACATCTGCGTAGCTCTTTTGTCTATCTCGAGCTTCTTGCAGTCGTTGCCTAATTTTCATTATCTTTTCAGTTGTCTCCTGGACAATTTCGGGGCCTGTGAGTTGTACTTCTCCAACTTCTGCCTAGCAAACTGGCGATCGGCATTTTCTTCCATAAAGTGCTTCAAAAGGAGCAGCTTTAATGCTGGCGTGGTAACTGTTATTATAAGAGAATTCAGCCAGAGGTAAGTGCTTATCCCATCCTTTTCCGAAATCAATCACACATGCTCTTAGCATGTCTTCCAGAGTTTAGATCGTTCTTTCACTTTGTCCATCTGTTTGAGGATGGTACGCGGTACTCATATCCAAGTTGGTACCCATGGCGTTTTGAAGTGTTTGCCAAAATCTCGAGGTGAATCGGCTATCACGATCAGATATGATTGATATTCGTACACCGTGACGAGAAACAATCTCTTTAATGTACAGTCTAGCGAGTGTAATCATCTCGTCGTTCTCCTTGATTGGTAGAAAATGAGCAGACTTCGTGAGACGGTCTACACTGACCCAAATGGTGTCAAAACCATTAGAAGTTCTCGGTAACTCTATGATGAAATTCATTGTGATTCTTTCCCATTTCCAGACGGGAAGTTCTGGTTGGGTTAACAATCTTGATGGCTTTTGATGTTCAGCTTTGACTCTCAAGCATGTCAAGCATTTACTGGCATATTCGGCGATATCAGCCTTCATGTTTGGCCACCAATACAAAAGCTTTAGATCTTGATACATCTTGTTGGGACCAGGATCTATGGAATACTTCGATTTATGTGATTCATGCATGATGAGTTCTCGGATACATCCGTAGAGTGGAACCAACTTCGATCTTTGAAACATAACGTTCTGTCCGATCTCTTCACAAATCCATTTTCATTCTCCGGCATCCCATAAATCTTCTCATTCGGCCTATTTTCTTCTTTAAGTGCTTCGATCTAAGCTTCAAGAATTTTTGATGCTAGGGGTGAATTGATTACCATACCCAATGATCTCACTCTAAGTGGTTAACGGCGATCTTTTCTGCTCAAGGCATCGGCAACAACGTTCGCCTTTCCAGGATGGTAACGAATCTCACAGTCATAATCACTGAGCAATTCTAGCCAGCGGCGTTGACGCATATTCAGTTCTTTTTTATCTAAGATGTGCTGAAGACTTTTGTGATCAGTGTACACTATACACTTGGTTCTGTACAAACAATTTCTCCATAACTTAAGTCCAAATACCACAGCGCCAAGTTCTAGATCGTGAGTAGTATAATTCTTCTCATGAGTTTTGAGTTATCGTGATGCGTAAGCAATCACTTTGTTCCTTTGCATGAGAACAACGCCTAAACCCATGTGTGAAGCATCGCAATATACTACAAAATCTTCTACTCCTTCAGGTAGTGCCAAGATGGGTGCTTCGCAAAGCTTGTTCTTTAGGAGTTGAAAAGCTGATTCTTGATCGTCTCCCCATTCGAATTTCTTTGTTTCTGGGTTAACTTGGTCAATGGTTTGGCTATCTTCGAGAAACCTTCGATGAATCTCCGATAATAACCAGCAAGTCCTAAGAATTGACGAATTTCAGTGGGGTTGGTGGGTACTGACCAATTCTTTACGGATTCGATCTTTGCGGGATCCACGTGGATTCCTTCACTGTCGATCACATGACCAAGAAATTGGACTGTCTCAATCCAAAAATCGCATTTGGAAAACTTTGCGTACAATTCTTCATCCTTGAGTAACTTCAGGACAGTTCTCAGATGTTCCGTATGTTCTTCTTTATCACGAGAGTAGATAAGAATATCGTCAATGAACACAATGACGAATTTATCCAGATATGGTTTACAGACTCTATTCATGAGGTCCATAAAAATAGTAGAGTAATCGGTAGAAATACCTATCCCCCAAATCCAATACCCGAGATTCGTACTTTTCAATTTCCTAAAAAAACATAAAAAAGATTAAAAAAAAATAATCTTCCTCAACCTTAACCTTAGCGTAGTAACTTCTCACTAGCATTCCTATTCCCCTAGAGAACGATATCAATACCTGTGGCTTACCCTAATACTACACTACAACGATTAGGTTCACTGCCTAGGGTGTTGAAAAACTTGCTCGACGAAAAGGAAGTTCCTTTGACCCCGAACGTTCTGCGTAAGCATATCAAGTTTTTGGTGCCGCTGCCGGGGAATAGAATAGCTAGTTAGCAGTCCACCTCGTTTAGGTTTCTTTGCTTGATTCCTATCAAGAAAATTTTTTCTCATTTTTAGCTTCCTCTTAGTCTATCCCCCTTCTTCGTGACCTTTGTTCGTACACCCATCACTTTTCATCGTGGAAGGTGATAACCAACCACCACTTGATAACCCAACACCAAATAAGTCAACGTCACTCAAAACCCAAACCAATAACCAACACAACCGTCAAAGCCGCTATGTGAGTAGAAACACCGACCTTCAGGATTTGCAGAAAATATTCTATAGTACAATTAGGGAAGCTGTTGGGAAAGTAGTCAGCGCCTCTGTAGTTGGCTCTATGATCAGCAGTAATTCGGACAATGGCATGATAAACAACAACGTGGATGTGTAAAATAGTGCTTACTTCAATCTTTACCCCACTAAGGAAGAGGTTGAGTACCATCAATACATAATCGATAATCCACGATCACCTATCATTAGGATATGCCCAAAGATTAGGAGAGGAAACCCCTGGAACCTAAAAATCCCTTGTATGATCGGATATAGGTGTGTCGACCACGCTTACATAGATACGGAATCTCCCATTAATGTAATGTCATCTGCTGTCTACAATGACATTATGAATGAGCGACTTAATATTAGGAGAGACCCTAAGTATCCAGGAGGAGTTTGCAACTTTGTGGGAAGAGTCAAGGACGTGCATGTCTTTATAGGAAATTTCACCTACCTAGTTGATTTTATGGTCCTAGAAGATGTAGGATGCGTCATTGACTATAGTTTATCCTAAGTAGTGCTAGGGAAACCGTTTGTTGAAACATCTAGAATTAGCCATAACAAGCATGATGGAACAGTTAGGTTTAAGGAAGGAACCGATGAGATCACCTATAGGATGCCTTTGAAAACAAATGAGTATGGCCACTTGTCCATTTATGATCGAGACAACATCAAAGCTTTTGAGGACAAGAGCAAGGAAGATGTTGAAAAAGGTTATAAATTCATATGGGAAAGAAGGAGGCATTATTATAAGGATTGCTTGACCCTAGGGCCTAGGTATAGAGTCGATGAAAATTTTGTCAACATGATAGAATTCTCATTGAGGATGCAAAACGAGGCAACGTAGGGGCACGACTACGAGTCTAGCTACAAGACTCTTAAATAAAGAAAAGCGCTTCGTGGGAGGCAACCCATGCTTAATTGTTTGCTTGTTAGTGTCATATATCTTTTATTAATTGTTTATCCTCATGTTTAAATTTGTAAAAATGCTTTATTTTGTTTTTAACCTTGTCTTAATTGCATATAAAGGTATTTTACATAAGGGATAAGTGTAGGGAGGATTACACACGTTTTCAAAAGAAACGTAAACATGAGAGTAACAATTAAATAAAAGATATATATGTTTGTTTGTTCGAGTCAAATGCTTGTATTGAGTCATAATGGATGTTTTGCAGAAATTTTTCCAGATTCTAAAGATGTAAATTTTCCAGAATTTTTTTTTTCAGAAAATCGCAGAACAGTTTTTATCAGGATAACCTGACGGCGTCAGGATTGCAACCTTACGGCGTCAGGAAGGAGTAAAAATATCATATCACTTTTTCTCGTTTTCTGAACTACTTATAAATTTTTGGAATTTTCCAGGTCTTAATTTTCTTAGAAATTCTGTAAACATCCATTCCACAAGCATTATATCCTAGTTTAAATCGAGTCTTATATATATTATTACCGCCGATTTTACGAGAAGGTTTCATTTGTTTTCTTCAAGTGTGCAGTTTTAATTTATCAAGAAGAAGTTACACAAGATTGAGGAGCTTTTCACGCATAAATTCTTCTTGGAAAAGATTTAACCACCACTTTACACGGATCTTACCGAGCTAATCAGGGGAGTATTAGTTTCTTTCGTTTTTGATTACCTTCTTTTATCATAACTTTGATACTTTCGGGGAACATTGGGGACAATGTTCAGTTTAAGTGTAGGGAGGGAAAATAAAACGGGAACTTTGAAACTATGCTTATCCTTGATTATTTGCTTTGTTCAATTGTGATTGTGTAATAAACCATGAGGAAATGTCGGTTAGGGTAATTTTGGCACCAAATTTAAAATTTTTCATGACATATAGGAGTGGGCCATTAGTCTTAACAAAAGCGTCTCACGGATAGGAAGTTATATGACTAGCACAAAACCCTTTACCACCTAAATTCCACCCAAAATGTGAGGATCGCCCTTAGATTAGTAGGAATTAAAGCATTCATCTTTAATGCTTAGAGTGTGAACCGGTAGTATATTAGATTCTAGAACTTGTTTTGTGATGCCTTCCGAGATCGCAAGTGAGACTACACTTGTGTAGTTAGGAATAACTAAATGATAAGAGGCATTAGGATAACCCTTGTTTGATACCCGTAATATAATTACTTCTTCCACATCGGTTGAGTAATTCCCCCACACCTTTGCGTTGTACTCATCTTTAGTACACGATACCCCTAGTTAACCCCTCAGAGCCTATCCTTTTCGCGGTTCTCGTGATGTTTCGGTTTTTCCGGAATATCAATGAAGAGCATTGTTTACACCTCACCCCCAAATATACACCCAAATCGCCTTAGCATACCCCTTATGCACTCACTTTAGTGCAAATGTTTGTTATCACCCTAAACCCTTAGTTCAATTATCTGGTTGCTTGCATAAGTTGCTAAGTCGAGTCATATCCTTTGTATACAGTTTTGGGACGATTGGGATTCATGGGAAAAGTTAAAGTTTATGAAATGACGGGAAGGGAACGTTAAATTCAAATTCCCTTTGTTTGCGTAATAATGTACCCCAAGTGTTTTGATCTTTTCAATTCGGGTCAAATTAGTGTTAGAGTAATAAAAACTCAAGTGTAGGGATGTGCCTATAAATCCCTATCATTTTGATGTTACCGTAGAGGATGGTAGAGTAAAAGTGTATGAAAAAAAAATCGCAAAAAAAAATAGAAAAAGAGAAAAAGAAAAAAAATAGAGTGTAAAAAAAAATAATAAAAAAAAATATATATATATATATATATATATATATACGGGCTACCATCCTACATCTATCCTTTAAATTTATGTTTGTTTATTTCCGTTACCTAGAGTTTTAGAGTGTCGAGTCTTGGCTTAGCAACGCCATTCTTCGTATGCATTTAACATAAAGATTTTTGACTTACCACCACTAAATAGCCTATCCCACCAAACCCTTGTTTCCCTACCGTAAGCCTAACATTACAACCCTTTAAAAGACCTCTTTGATAGTCTTTCCTAGGTGCTTACGCCAAAGCGATGGAGGTTTGATCTATTCTCAAGCCTATGGTAATCTATGTACTAGGACCGGTTAATGAGTGTTTATCTTCCATTTCCTATTTGTTAAATTTCATATACACCCGAGAGAGATGTGAGAATCCAAACACCCCATGTGAGGTGCTAGTATGTAATTTCCGTGCTTGTTATGACTTTTGCGGGGCTTATATGTGTTGTGGACCATTTTGAATTAATGCTTCATGACCCCTAACTTATAAATTAATTGGCTAAAAGCACATTTGCTTGAGGACAAGCAAATAACAAGTGTAGGGATATTTGATAAGGTTTTAAAAGGTACCATTTTGAGGGGTCGTTTAAGTCCTTATTTGATCACTTTTGTATCCGTTATTGCTTAATATCGTTCCTTTTCACTTTTTAGGTCTCTTGAAGGCAAAATGCTGGAATGGCACTTATTTGGATGAAAAGGCGCGAATATACGAAGAAAATGGCCAAAGTCAGAATCGAGACACTCAAAGCTGCTGAAAACAGAAGGCGACGGCGTCAGGTGTTTATTGCGACGCCGTCGGAGGATTTTTGTGACGATACAGAAGCCAAAAACCCTATTTTCAAGTGACGACGTCGGGCTTTAAAAGAGTAGGCCGTTGCTACTCAGACGGCCTAGATGCAACCCAGACGACGTCAGAAGCTGAAGAGGACGGTGTCACAGACATAAGGTGACGCCGTCGCAAGGTTAACGTGGCCAAGACGAAACCCTAATGACGGCGACACGACGGCGTCACAAAACATAAGGTGACGCCGTCGCATATGTAATATTATATATAGAATCCGAATTTTTCAGTTTTAGGAGAGTCTTTGTGTGGAGTAAAAACCTAAAACCGAACCAAGGGTGTCTTGTACAGTATTTTAGGGTTTTAAACCCTATCTTACATCAAGATAAGTATTTACTTCATCAATTCAATTATGTCTTTGATTATTTGTGTGTATGCTTGGATGTTCTCCATGTCCGGCTAATTTATTTGTGTGTTTGCTTAGGGAGTATGAAACTTAATTATTGAATATTGATTGGTTGTTTCTTATCTTAGTTGATTAATGATCTAGTAATGCGATAGGTCATTCGTTGTGTACTTAATGCTTGATTCATCTTTGTGAACCTTAGAATACAATTACCTGAGTAGTTGTAAGCTAAACCATCCAAAGAGTGCCTTAGAGTAAGAGTTTATTATCCCTAGTGGGTTTTGTAGACGAGACCCTTTGGTAAGTTCAAAGAGTTAGGGAGAAACGCATACCCTACAACTTTAGACACACAACGCAACTAAGAATAAGACGTGACAACTCAACCATCAATAGGAGATAATTAAGGAGTAGTAAAACCTAAGTAAACACATCTTTAAACTATCATACGAGCACACATTAATTAGACATAGACTACCACCACCTTAGTTTAGATAATTAGATAATAGTAGAGTAATCAGTAGAAATACCAACCCCCCAAATCCAATACCCGAGATTCGTACTTTTCAATTTCCTAAAAAAACATAAAAAAGATAAAAAAAAATAATAATCTTCCTCAACCTTAACCTTAGCGTAGTAACTTCTCACTAGCATTCCTATTCCCCTAGAGAACGATATCAATACCCGTGGCTTACCCTAATACTACACTACAACGATTAGGTTCACTGCCTAGGGTGTTGAAAAACTTGCTCGACGAAAAGGAAGTTCCTTTGACCCCGAACGCGCTGTGTAAGCGTATCACATGCGCATTGTTTGGTTGAGCTGCATTCAACTTTGGGCATTGACTCTTGAAATGACCCTTTTCTCCACATCTATAACAATTCATGTTTGCCAAAGTGTTTCCCCCTCCAGGGTTTTGGCAATGCTTTCCTTGATGACCTACCTTGTTGCACTTGTCACACTTCACAGTGCAAGGTCCAGAATGGTGCATCAAACATATGTTACACTGGGGATGTGGTCAGGCATACCCTTTTCCGGCAGTGGGTGCAACATAAGCCCTTGCGGCTTCTTGTCTTCGGTTTTGCATATTGTGATGATGGTTTCTGTTGCGGTGATACTGGTTGTTGTTCCGATTGTTGTTGTTGGACTGATGGTGGTTGGAATTTGAGCTTTTCCGATCATCAAGCTTTCTTTTGTTGTCACTTGAGCCTTGTGCATTTGCAAGCTTCAATATCGGCCTTATAAGGCGGTGGGATACAATGACAACTTCTTCAACAGTCTTTGGATAGAAGCGATGACATCTCCTTCAATGCTCCGGGGTAGACCTCTGATCAAAGCTTCCAAAAGCTTTTCATTGGTAGGGAACAGATGAGGACACAGAGCTCTCAGCTCATGAAATCTCTTGAAGTATGTCTTGAGATCATTACCTTTAGCAGCCAAGTGATAATACTCATCTTCGAGCTTCTTGATCTCAATTCTCGGGCAATACTGTTTCATTAACAGTTGTTTCAGATCTGACCATGAAATCTTACAAGCTTCTTCTATTCCAATTGGTTGAGCATAGGCTTTCCACCAAGATAACGTATCTTCTAGCAAAGTTCCAGTTGCAAACTTGACCTTGCAATCATCTGTGCAGTCACTTAGCAGAAATACAGTCTCAGTTCTCTCAAACCAATGAAGTAAACCAATAGTACCTTCAGTGCCCTTGAAGAATGTCGGCTTGCAGCTCATGAACTCTTTGTAGCTACACTTACGAGCTATGGAAAACTCACTTTGATTTGTCGGAGTGTTAGTTGCATTTGAGTTTGCCATTTCAACAAGACGTGCGGCTTCTGCGACACGAGTTGCTTCAGCTAGACGAGCAGCTTCGGCCTCACGTGCTGCTTGGGCAACATGCTCAGTTTCATCTTCTCGAGCGATCTCCGCTTCTCGGGCAATCTCAGCTTCTCTTGCAATTTCAGCTTCTCTTGCAATCTCAGCATGTCTTGCAATTTCGACTTCTCTTGCAGCAACTTCAGCTTCACGTGCCTCTTGGGAAATTCGTTCAGCTTCAGCAATGCGTTCAGCTTCGGCTCTAGCAGTGTCAGCGGCATGCTGAGCTATAGCAGTGCTAACGCTTTCAGCGACCATTTTTCAAACAGTTGCGGGAGTGATGGTGGATGAGGTAGCTTTCTTCTTGACCATTTTTTCTAAAATTACCAAGAAATAAACACCAAGATTAAGAAATCATCGATGATAATAAAAGTGATTACATATTATAAATATCATAATAGTCAAGATCACCACTTTAAATCAATGATATGATATCGCTATAAATAGCAATAAGTGAATCATGATTTTTCTCAATAAAATCATAACATATATAAGGACATAATAATTGGTTCGGCATACATTACCGATGAATAATATCACAACACAAGAATATAAGAAATACAACCATAGGATACATAGAATACATCATTAAATAGTAATTGTCCACAACCATAGGTTACAACATCATAATTCTTGTTCCATAGTTACAAACCAAAAGGATACAAGCCTTAATGCCTCATATGGCGGCTTTATGATACATACTACAATAAAGATGACTAGAATCTATGCATTTCCCGATGCGTCATCATGACGATGGCGAATCTGCTCAACCATGGCTGTCAAATCTCGGATCTGCTGCTCACGTGCTCGATCTCTTGCCTCGAGGTCATCAATCCTCTGCTCTTGGATAGTAGTGTGAGCATGAGCGGATGCAAGCTCGTGATGCAAGCCTCTCTCTCGGCCTAAGGCAGTGTCTCTCAAAGTACTAGCATCTCGAACAGTAGTCTCAAGCCTCTAGTCAATCTGGTCACGGCCTCTCTCGCCTCCACAATCTGGGCGCTCATCATGTCGAATACAATCTCAATAGAGTAGCGACCTATCACGAGGTTCTTGACCTCCTCCTCCAAGCTCTCTATCCTAACTAGCGGGATCTCATCATAATGCGCCAGGAGCTCACTCAACTTGTCCTCGTGTCTAACGATTCTCGTAGCCAATAGAGGAATGGTGTGCTGTACAGGCTCACCGGTAACAGGCAGAATTGGAGTTGGTGCAGTGGTTGAGCTCTCTCCAAGCTCGAATGAACTAGGTGCTCTCTCCTCTTCTCTCCAATGACGAAGTAGTTGTATCAAGAATGACCATCGCCTAGCACCGGCCTTCTTCCTAGGTCCGGTCTCAACGTCCACTTGAGTAGGCATGTCAGGATCAGATAGTGATGGTGGATAGCACTTAATGCAAAGCGGTAAGGATGGCTCACTGAAAGTGTCCAATGGAGGTGATGTTGTAGGCGGTGATGAAACAGGAATAGTGGTAGTCTGATGGTAGAATACAGTAGGTGGCAGTGGTGGTGAAGTAGCAGTAGGTGGAACAGTAGATGTAACTGGTGATGACTGAGTAGATGGTGATTGTGTTGATGGTGACTGAGCTGATGGTATCACATGAGTCATAGTGATGGATAGCACACGCTTCCTAGCTGTGTGTTTGAAGATAGTACCCTTAGGATGCAGTCTATAAGGCACTCCAAACGGCTCAGGCTCATAAGGCTTAAGAACACGGATCCTACGTCGGCGACGACGGATCGGTAGAGAGGATGATACTGAAGAGTCTGATGAAGCAGAATCAGTGCTATCGGATGACTTGGATGATCCATCATCCACAGCGACATCTGAAGCAGGTAACCATTGCTGCAACTCGTAATACTGATCTAAGGTCATAGTAGCAAAAGCATTATGCTATTGAGAGCGAGCAATCATAGCTGGAACATTAGGAGTTCGGGCAACTTCGCCTTCCTCGAAAGGTTCAGTCTCGTCCGAAACAGACAGTGGCTGGTATGACTGGACTGGGATGAGTTGGCATATTGACAGTCGTAGAGGACATAGTGTCTTCCATCTCAGTGTCTGAGGACAAAACAACCGGGTGGGAAGCAAACATGGTACTGTAATAACCCATAAAATAATCATGTAAGTAAAATGCCAAATAGTATGATTAACAAGATTTTAGTTAGTTGCGCACATCTGCCAAGCAAATCTCCATGCCTAACTAAAATGAATGCAATTTACTTATGATCTAGTGATGCATCAATCCTAATGCATAGAGCGGTCACGGAAGGGCATAAGGCAGTGGTGTAAAATAGTCCCGTTTTAAAAGTGCGGTTATTGTCCAAATGTTTTTGAAAAAATCTTTGGTTCTCTATAACCTTGGCTCTGATGCCAATCTGTAACACCCCGGAAAAATCTTAATGACAGCGGAAGACTAATTCGGGTGTTACTCGAATGGAGATCATAGTCAATAATTATTCAAAACGACTCGAAAGAGACGTTTTATTAAAAGTAGTTATCATTCATCGAAAACTCATAGTTGTTACAAAACATTGTAAATTGTTCAAGCGTTTTTCCCAAAATAAAGATCATGAGTTTGAAAGAAATGACAACTTTATGTTTTACACCACCACAAAAGCCTTGCCATGCCCCACTCCGCACCTTGGTCATAATCTACATGGATTACCTGAGATAACATGCTTAAAAAGGTTAACAAAAATGTTGAGTAAAATTCATAAGTTTAAATAAAGTTGAACACAAGTATAAGAGCATGATCATTGTAAACTAACAATATCATAAGAAAAATCACAGATTATTATGCGTTAAGCTCATGCAACCAAGACTTAACTGCATACACCGAATTACCAGTGTACGTAAGTTTGCCTCAAAGGAGGTAATAGCCAATTACCTAATGCATTTCAAATATGGTGCGCCCCGGTTATTTCTTTATAACCAAGGCGGGGTCGTTACTCCCCATAGTACTATTCACGATATCTGCGTTCACTCACGGTGACTAATGGTTCATGATACAGGGCACTTATGGCTAAATACTTAGGCAATTCCAATAATCAAGAAGCGAACATTTATGAAAAACCTTGTTTCTAGTTTAGAGCATGTATCTCCCTCGCGGGGTTTGCAAAATAAAAGTAAAAGCAAGGCTATGAACTCACCTTGATGATATAAACAAGCACAAACAGATCAAGCACAATGTAGCGGAGGTTCCAAACCGAAACCTAAAAATGATGAGATGGCGAGTCTCAGTATGATGAACATTTTGGTTCGCGACCAAAATAATAGAGCATTTAATTTACTTGCTACATTGCCTTAGTTAATGATCCTCACTTACGTATAAAAGAATTATTTTCTTAAAATAACCTCACACTATATATATATATATATATATATATATATATATATATATATATATATATATATATATATATATATATATATATATATATATATATATATATAGGTTTAAATAATCTACATGGATTACCTGAGATAACATGCTTAAAAAGGTTAACAAAAATATTGAGTAAAATTCATAGGTTTAAATAAAGTTGAACACAAGTATAAGAGCATGATCATTGTAAACTAACAATATCATAAGAAAAATCACAGATTATTATGCGTTAAGCTCATGCATACAAGACTTAACTGCATACACCGAATTACCAGTGTACGTAAGTTTGCCTCAAAGGAGGTAATAGCCAATTACCTAATGCATTTCAAATATGGTGCGCCCCGGTTATTTCTTTATAACCAAGGCGGGGTCGTTACTCCCCATAGTACTATTCACGATATCTGCGTTCACTCACGGTGACTAATGGTTCATGATACAGGGCACTTATGGCTAAATACTTAGGCAATTCCAATAA